>NCKU01000012.1:0-103647 GCA_003675995.1 Dinothrombium tinctorium | reverse complement strand
TATAATTAAGAATAGTTTAAAAACTTAATTTAAAATTAATAATTTTGTTTTATACTTTATTAATGCAGTAAGAAATTGGTTCAAAAATGTCAATAAATTTCAATCAATAAAAATTGCTACTTAATAAAAAGCAATGTAAATGAAACGAATAAAATAGTTTAACCAACTATTTTTATTTTTATTGATATTATCGAAATTAAATTTCGATTTATATTTTTTGCAAAAATTAATTTTTTAAAAGAGATGCTAACATTGATTCTTCCATAGGCAAAAATATTTCAACCTTCAAAAGCTCCTTTAAAGGGTCAGGATATAACTTTTCTTTTTTACATAAAATGGCTTAATGAGTCTTAATAAAAAATGAAAAAATAATTGCTGAGGCAGTTCACATTTAGAAGAAAATCATAATTGAATTAACAAAAATCAATGACAAAATCATTACTAACCTTATTTTTAAAAATTTAATTTTTTACACGAAGTAACCAATAGTTTTGTTTACAAATATTTTAATTCATTAGTTATTTGTTGTTTGTTTAAAAATATATTTATGGTTCCTTGATTGCACCGTTAATGAAAAATATCAATGATTAAAAATTTGTGCAAGTCCAGTTTGGACAGGTTTTATGATCCTTTTCTGACTAAAAAATGTTTTTTCTTATTAATATGAAACCGTTGTTTGCATGCGATTATTTGCAATTCATTCTTTTTTAAACACAATTCAAAACGCTGAAAAATAAAACATGTTTTGCTTTTAAAGGAATCTAGAGATCTAAAATTAGATACCTTTTATAGAAAAACTATTGAATTTGTCTCTATCTCAAAAAGTTTTTTGTAGACATCCAATCTTATTACAATTTCACAATTCGATATAATAAATTTGTTCAAATCTTGACTTTCTTAACTGATTTAATCTTCAAAATAATATGTTCTCTCTTGTTGCTCACTTTATGCCATTTTCAGAAATTTTAACAATTTTGACATTTTTTGCTCATAAATTCATTTCAAAAAGCCAAATATTTTATCAAAGGTGGACGACTAAGATTGAAGCAAAAGTTTGATCCTCAATATTTTCCTTAATGTCCAATCAAAGAGTCTCAAATATCTCTTTCAAATAAACATTTGACATTTAATGACTTGCACAATTTTTAAATAAATCCAATTATTTATTCAAATAAAAACTTTGTTTTAAGTCCATGTCGTTATTACAGATTTTGACTATTGTTTTTAGTTCGTTTAATTTTGATTTTTAGCTGAATCTGTACAATTTTAGCAATGATTGTGTTTTTTGTTGTCTCTATTCGTTTTGTTTCAAGCGAAGAAAAATGAATCATGATTGATTCTCTTAAGGATCAATTGGGGTTGTAAACATTTTTACTTGATATAATTGATATAAAAACCACATTTGTTACAAATGTGTGATAAAGAGATTGCATCTGATAATCTAAACTATGGAAGCATAAGGATCGCCGCGCCAGCAGAAGGCGACAAGTGAGCTTTGTCGCTCAACAAATAGCACAGCTCTTTTATATGAAGCGCAAACTCTTCACAGACTTCTCAAATCTGCTCTCTAGTTGTCGAATAGTTCCTTAGCTTTCCACTTTTGAAATTTCATTTTGATAAACACAAATGATGAACTCTTAAATCAGCATTTGTCCAGTAAACAAAATTTTGCCAAATTGTCAGTTTTACTCCCTCTGCCTTTCTTTTCAATGTATTCTGTATTTTTAAAAACAAAAATTGAGAACCTTTCAAGTGTTACATAGTTATTGAATCTCTATCATCACCAATGTTAAATTGACGCGCTTCTTAATTCATAAAAGAGTGCATTTTTAAACTAATGCGTTTTTCTGCGGCGCTAAAAATGCCGAGATCAAGAAATTTCGGTTATTTCGAAGCAAAATAGTCTTTTAATCAATGAAAATTTCGTTTCAAAATGTTCAATTTTGAATCGATAAGATTTTGTTGTTCGAAAAAATTTCGGCGTTACCAAAAAGACATAGCTAATCATAATTATCATCTTTCATTTTTACACTTATTACCCCACAGCTTCATCACCATTATATTAACGCTGTATATTCATTGATTTGAAAATTATACAAACGTACAAACAATGTGTAAAATTTGATTTAGAAAAACATTTTCAATGCAAGAATTCCGCATTAAAAAAGTTATTACCGTAATTTAAAAACTGGTTACTACCGGCTTAAGGATATTTTACTCTATTTTATTGCCGAAGATAATTAATAATACATATTGTCTCTGTCGAAGAAGAATTCGTGAGCATAATGTTTTCAATCCATTTTCTTGTAATTAGTGTTGTTGCGGATGGCTTTTGCCGTGTTAATGAGCCTAATAAAAATCCTTTTTTGTTATGGTAATGCTTTCCGCATTAGCTTTATTAAAATTTTCTTTGCTCAGCGTTACTTCGTTACCAGCACATGAAACAAGCAATTAATAAGTGTGAATGTTCATATGTGTAAGAATACGCCATTTCCCAATTAAAGTTTTTAAAACTGTTTATTTATTTTACATCAAATAGTTTCCTTTTTCATTTTTCAGTTACAGTTTTCAATATGCTTTTCGCCCTTAGACTTCTGTTCCGATCAATTCTCCCTGTTCTGGTGTTATTGAAGAATTACTTGTACCTGATGGATCTACAGTAAAACCTGGACAGCAAATCGTAAAAATTCGTGTAACCGAAGGTGGAGGAGCGCCCGCCAAAACTGAAACAAAAGCTGCACCTACAAAGCCACCAGAAGAAACTAAAGTCCCATCTGCACCTTCACCTCCTCCTCCTCCTCCTCCACCTCCATCCCAACCATTGACAGCTCCATCACCCAAAAAACCAGCTACACAACCAGTAGCTCCTATATCTGCTACACCAGTGTCTTCTGTCAAACCAGCAAGTGTTCAACAAGCATCTGCTCCAGCTCCCGAGGGTCGAACAGAACAACGTGTAAAAATGAATCGAATGCGGCAACGAATTGCTCAAAGACTGAAAGAAGCACAGAATACATATGCAATGTTAACCACATTTAACGAGATCGATATGACGTGAGTGTTGCGAGATATCTCCAAACTTTTCGATACCACTTTTCACCTTTTTCTCGTTCTCGTAGAAACATTATTGAATTGAGGAACTCGCAAAAAGATGCTTTCCAGAAGAAGCACGGCCTCAAATTAGGATTTATGTCGGCGTTCGTGAAAGCGAGTGCTTACGCATTACAAGATCAACCAATAGTTAATGCAGTTATCGATGATCAAGAAATTATTTATAGAGACTATATTGATATTAGCGTTGCGGTTGCAACACCGAAAGGTCTCGTTGTCCCTGTGCTGCGAAATGTGAAGAATATGAATTATGTTGAAATTGAACGCGCTATAAATGAATTGGGCGAAAAGGTGCGTGAAAATGTTCGCTTTGTTGCCTTTTTTGAAAAAGTGAAACCATTTAAGCAATTGCAAATTACAGGCACGAAATAATACGCTCGCAATCGAAGATATGGATGGAGGAACATTTACCATAAGTAACGGTGGCGTTTTCGGATCTATGTTTGGTACACCAATAATCAATCCACCACAATCTGCTATTCTTGGAATGCACGCAATAATCGAACGCCCTGTTGCCGTAAATAAAAAGGTAATACTACGATTTTGAAATATTGTCGTCTTAAACAGCAGTGTTCACAGGTGGAGATAAGACCAATGATGTACGTCGCGCTTACTTATGATCATCGCTTAATAGATGGCCGGGAAGCAGTTACATTCTTGCGCAAGATTAAAGCTGCTGTCGAAGATCCCAGAATAATGTTTCTAGATCTTTAACGTTAATTTAACATGTTTTTGTTTTCCACGCGTCGAAAGTCAAAAATAGTTCTTCCTTCAGATCCAAATGTTAATTTAAACTTTCTCTCTTCTAACTTAAGTAAGTTTAATTTATTTTAAAAAAATGAATCGAACGTTATTTGTGCTTAGATTGTTGAAAGCACTGTGGAATCAACAGGTCAATACAATGTTTTACTCACTTGTTCTTTTACTTTTTTTATTCGCAAAACTTTTTTTTCCAATTTTCGGAAAACTTCCCTCTTCGGGATGACTTGCTCAGTGAAACGCATACTTTTTATTGTATGCGTTTTCGGACTTTGATTAAAAACCCCGAATATTGAATATTGGGAACACGAAACCGAATAAATTAACGCGAATACGGTTAAATTCTTTTTATGTTACTAAGCTTTTGTTGCGTTCGCTTCTCGTTCACGGTTTACGACTAATTTGTGAACGAAACGACGACAAAAAAAAACTGACGAGAAATGATTGTTTTAGGTTTTGAGCGGAAAAAACTTTTTTTAACTAAAACGCTGCGATGAAAAAGTTCACGTGTAAAGTTTACGAAGCAATTTGTTTGTAAAACAATTTTGAAACGAGTCAATTTCATTACTTTTTTGTTTAATGAAGCGTAAATATGAAAAAGTGGTTCGCGAACGAAGAAGAAAGAAGAAAGCTTCTGCGAGCAAAGAAAAAAAAAGAACAAACGACGACCGGATGCTATAAAATTGGTCGCCATATCGCGAATATGTTTTATTATTGTTCTTCTTCGCGAGCAAAATTAAATAACGTCGTTTGTGTTTCCTGTTTTTCAGTAAGCAAAATAAACGCGTCAAATTGAAATTCTCGATGTCGATTTTAAAAAACGTCGCCATTCGCGATCGCATTCGACGCAATCCGATCCACTGCTATTGTTGCGATTTTTCTTCTTCTTTTCGAGTGTATCTTTGAAAACAAATACCAAAACGACAATAAATAGTAAGTTTAAAAAGCACACATCCCTTTGATTTATAGTAACGAGAGTAAAGCGCTGTTTCTTTTCCTTTTTTCCACACTCCGAACTTATTTCCAAATATTGTATAAAAGGCCATTTAATGAAATATTGCGCTTTAAACGGTGAAGCGTTTTATTTCAAGACTACTTTATTAAATAAATCGCGAATGCATCAACTATCGCTGCCGTGTTCGGAAACACTCTTCAATCTGAAAAATCGCAATTTTCACTTAATTTATTGCCCATCTCGATTCATTTGAGTACGAACTTATTCTTCTCGAGCACAGCTTTATAATTAGCTTCAATTTTAATTGTGTACTCTCACTCCTTAAATCTATCGTAAGAATCGATCGCGTACAGTTTGTAAATAGCTGATTGTGGGACACCTTAGCCAACTCGGAGAGCGATAGGCAATTTACGGAAATTGATTTTCTTGTTTAGCACACTTCGAGCTCGCCGACAAATGTTGAAAAATAATTGCAATCTGGGTAAATATTGTACTTTTCATTTAAGGCAAAGAAAATTTCGCTGTAAAACGCGAAAAATCATGCATCAGACTACAAATTGCAAAAAAGAAATTAAGAAACAAATGAAATATGAACGCTTTTCACGCAAAGTGAAAACTTAGGCGGGGAAAGCAACGAGAGTAAGCGAAAGTGTCTATTACGAGAGCAGAGCAATTGACGGTGTTTTGTAATCGGAAGAGGAAGAAGATGGCATCAGACTGAGACTGTTTTCCTAGTCGAAAACTTGGAAAAATAAGATTGTGCGAAAGTTTGTTTCAAACTCGAAATTTGGCGAATAGGTGAAGCGGAGCTCGCTTCGAGTGCTGGTTGCGGTCTGTGCAGTTCTTGAGAAGAAAGATGCGTTGCACGGTTCTCGCGAAAGGCAACGTCCAAAGAGCATTGCGTAATAAAGGACTTTCCGAACGCGGTTCGCACTCCACTTTTCCTGGAGTTTGCTATGAGTCAAACTAAGAGAGGCTGCTTTCGGCGCAATGTCTGTGAGCAGTGAAAGAAAGCACGCTTTGAAGGGGACACAAACAGTGAACAGCAGCTTGAAGAGAAACGTGAAAATCATCGCGTTTCACATTTTTGCTTCTCTTTTCGCTCTTTTCTCGCTTTCGTCGCAACGTTTCTCTCGGTTTCGTTCGCGAAGAAGTGTACTCGAGCGCCGCTTTCGATGTTTACAACTTTCCACCGAGAAGCACGAACTTAATTCGCAGTGCGTTCGGATCGCAACGCTGCACGTGAACGACGAGGTAAGTGTTTGACAGTGTGTGACTTGCGCTCGACTCTCGCTCGCGATCCGTGTTTTAGTCACTTTTCACAACTTTTCTTCGAATTTGCGTCGAAAGAGCGTTGAACCGCGCGATTTTCGCCTTACGCCGCATTCGTCTGCTTGACGACAACTTTGTGCACGGCGAGATTTGTTTTCAAGTTTTGCATTTTGCTGCGATTAGCGCGAGCTGAAGCCTACACGTCGGAGAAGAAGCGAGGGGTGAGTGGAGCTCGAGTTGGCATCGCACGAATGCAGTCGCTCTCCTCCTCTCTCTTGTTCTCGGTTTCTTGCGTAATTAAAAATGAGTTGCTTGATGAGTGTTGCTTCATAAGGAGCGCTGACATACGAAGAAAGCGTTCGCCGCCGCTGTCTCTCGACGAGAGCACTGTCACACAACTCAAAAGTGACAGTCGTTGAAAGGAGATGCGGAGATAGGTGCGAGCTGCAGTAATTTGCTGCGCTTTTAATAAGTGTGTGCTTGCGTTTAAAATTAATGAAACACAAAGAGAGTTGTGATGTCGAGCAAGCAATCGGCGATAAGAAGATTGAGTGCGTGTTGCGTCTCATCTCGATGGCGAAAGTAACGCTCGCCGCACACCTCCTCCCTTCTGCTCACGGTTTCGATCCCTCTCCGCTTCCTTAATGTGAGAGAATAAGACCGTTGCCGTTGTCGGTGCTGAGCGTTGGGTGGTTCGTCTGCGGAACTCGCGTAAAGTTTTCGGCATTGCGAAAGAAAATGTGATTCACCTTTGGTAGTGCAGCGAGAGATCGATGCCGATGTCTCACTGCTTTTGGCGATGGCTTTGTTGTCCGCTGTTTGCGCCAACTTATTTTTGGTGACCATAAATTGCTTTTTGCTCGCTGCTTTGTGCGCCGAAAAGCGTTCGTTTACTTCACCCTTTCTGCGGTGGTCTCATTGTGAGGCATATTATGTGAAAGAGGTGAAACAGTAGCGTCAGCGACGTACGTAAACGCTATGCATGTGCCGCATTGTGCTTCTGGTCGTTTCCTGCGAAATGATGAAAGTGAGGCTAAAAGCTAGTCGCAAACGTTGGCGTTCTCCTGTTTCAGCGTTGCCATTCGTTCTTTTATCTTTATACCGAAGAATGGAGAAGAAGAAGAAAAGAAAGACAAGCTTTCGATTACTGGCTTTTTTCTTCGCCATTACTGTCTTTCGAGCAGCTATCGTTTTTAACCTTCTCCGCATTGAAAGATGTGCTCGCAATTGACTTTCGCCCATCTCCTCGGCATCGCGCTCGAAACTATTACATTTGATAGCATATAACTGACATATTCTGCCGCTCTGCTCGCTCGCCTCGCTCGTCTCTGCTCGTCTGTGACTCGCTATCATTTCAGCGCGAAGCAATAACCATTTGAGGAGAGAGACTTTTCCGCAATACCGCAAAGATTGCGCTTCGAGAAGCGACGAACGTTTAATGAAAAGCAAAAAGGCTTAAAAATAGCCGAAAGTGGCGACGAGCGCAGAGAAGAGAGCGAGGAGAGCGGAGAAAGAGCAAGAAAAGGGTTCTCAGAGCGCTGCGAGAGAAAACGAATGGTTTTGGGATGCGAATGAAAAAAGATGATAGCGCACACGAAGAAAACATTTGTTCAGACATTTGCTTCGAAAACATTTTTATGTGCTGTTCAAACAAGCGTTTTATGAGTGAATCGAGAAATCTTCGCCAATTTATTTATTCGCAGCTCCATTCCAATGCAAAGTAACGTTTCGCTTTTGTTTCGCAAACAAACTTCTTCTCTTTCGCCCTTCTTTCGTTTCGCTCTTCTTCTTCTCGCTCACGAATTGCAGGCGAACGCGAAAGCTACACCAACTCATATTCCTCCCAATCGCAGCTCCACCCAACACCATTTCTTTTCTCATTTCTTTCGCTTTGTTCGCCGATCCTCGCTTTAAATAATACGCTTCAACAGCGAAACGCAACACTCGCGAGACGCGACCACCGACGTCAACGTTCACTTTTAAATTCATTTTTCGCCTCGCTTATGCAACTTTCATTCGCGCGCTTCAATAAAACAGACCTTTTCTCCTCTGCTTCTTTCCAAACCCAATCAAACATTTCACTGTCATGCAATTTGTCTATTTAGAAAAGCTCTTCTCCTCTGTTTTCACTCGCTTCTACACTCTCATTAAGCGCTCAATGCCTTCAAAATCCAATTCAACTCCACTAAATCAAAATTATCGCTTTCTCACCCACTTTTGCATCCACTCCAATTTCTTATGCTCTCTGACCTTACAATTTTCGTCTTCCTCACGCTTTGTTCTTATCGAACTTTTCACATGCACAAGTTTAACGAAACTGCACCAACAACTCAACTACCGAAACGTCGAACTGAGCTGATTCTTTGTTTTTGCTTTCGAGTTTTAGTTTATTGTAATCTTCCGCAAACAAATTCTGTTTTTCTCGTCACACTGCAAAACAGGAGCGGCAAACGATACAATTTTTTAAATTTAGAGCAAGTTTTGTTCTTTTCTCAACATGATCTTGGAGTTTTTCGAATTTTTAAACAATCCTAGTTGTCAAACACAATTTGTTACGTTAAAAAACGATTTTGTTCGCATGTCTCCGAAATTTTACACACTACTTCTTGCTGATCGCTACGATTTGTTATCGTTATGTACAAATTTTATTGAAAAAAATTTTGCTTTTTTTTAAATATATGCAACTAACTGTAAAAACACATTCATAATTCCTAGAAGCTTAGTTCGAACAATAAAGCTTAACTCTTATTCCATTATAATTTGCTATTGTCAAAAAATTTAAAATTTGCTTTAAATAAAAATTTACCTCAAGGTAAAAAAAGCTGTGAGATTACAAGTTGAAATTTTGCAATAAGCGCAGTTTCTTCCAACAAAATAAAAAAAAAAATTAAATCACTTATTTAACGTTAAACAATTTAATGTTTCAATTTTTGCTCATTATGTGCACTTGAATGCTTTTGTTGTCTATGAAGCAATTTTAAAAACGTCTTATGTTAGGCTGAAATTGAAGCATTTTTACCGCTTCTAGTTTGAGAAAAATATTCGCTTGATTATCAATTTTGAAGACAGACAAAAATCGGAAGTAACCAAAATTTGAATATCAGTCGAAAGACGAGGCAAATTGACAAAGAAAAACGTTTGCCAATTTGAGAAAAGAGAAAGCGAGCGACAGAACACTTTCACCCATTAATCGAGTAAATATTGTTTTAAATACATGGCACTTGAAGCCAGAAACTTCTAACATTTCGTGTGATCTTATTTTTTATTGTCTAAAATTTGAAGTTCAAAGCGAAATTGTTTGATTGTCGTGCGAGCACTCGTTAATATTTTCACACTCGGCTAGAGAAAACAAGTGTAAGCCGAATGGCTTGAATTTTAGCTTCGCTCTGTTGGGCTAAATGAAAGCGTGAAAGCGCTCAAATTATGTAAAATCGCATTGAAAATTTGAAAATAGTTTTTTTCAAATCTGTTGGTTGCGCTAAAAACTGTTTAACAGCTTGAAAAAAAGGAAAAGTGAAGAGATGATGTAAATTGTTATTTTATCGAGTGTTTTTTGAACTAGTTTGTGCGAGGATGTTAAAGCGAGTAATCGCATTATAAAATGGTGATAATAGAGAAGGCGAAATTGGCGCGAGTAAATTACTGGAAGCCGTGCTTTTGTAATAGAAAATGAAATCCATTGTGAAAAATGTATTGGAAAGCGAAGAGAAAAAGAAGAAATGCAATAAATTTGATAACATCCCTTGCGATGGATATTCTTGCTTTTGCTTTTTCATTCGTCTCTTTTTAACAATAAAAGTTTATGTAAAGAATGTCAACAAAAATTTCACATTATTATATCTCAATTTTTTTTTCTCGACAAAACGTCAATACAAACCTGAATTTCGTCTTCTAACAATACAAGCAAATACAACATTTTAATAAATAATCGCGCTTTAATTTCCTTCACGCTTTATTCCGCTCATAAAGAGCCAAAACCAAAGCCAAAGCCATACTTCTTTATTCCATCTCAACCAATTCAATGCATTCATTTTTCTTCTTTTCCACCGATTTTTGTCTCTGTAAACAGTCGCATTCGCAGCTCTAAACATGTGTCTACTCCGTTGTTAGACAATTACTTTTCACAATTTTAGCAACCGAATTCTCTCATTTTTCATTCCATTGAATAATTCGCAGACACCTTTTCTCTCAATTAGAAACACTCCAATTTCATTTTTAATTATTGGCGCACATATTGCAATTTATTGTCTACCTTCTCAGTTTGTCTTTAGAAAAAAATTAAAACGCAAATTTCAAAATTATTTTCTTGAATTTTTAAAAGTTAACTTCTATCGCTGTCTGTAATAGAAATTTGGCTTGACGGCTTTTAAAAGAGATTTAAAATATCAAAATAAAAATAAATTTAGGTTTGTTTTAATTTATTCATTTATAAGCAAAATTAAAGAGGCTATAGTATGTGCTTAGTGATTTTGGAGGCAAGTTGCGTGACAAATAGTTTTTATCATTCATATTTACTTTTCACGATCACTTTTTTTCATTTCTTATTTTTTTAATATTAAAAAATTGAAAAAAGTGTGTGAAAGCAAAATCGAGCGACCACTATTCTGTTCAGCAATGGTTTTATTATCGATTTCGTAGCGAGTGAACCAACAGAACTGTCACAAAAGTTTAATCTTCATTCATTTAAAAGTCATAAAGTTTGAATGATAAGCAGGTATATCAAACTTATTTTCTTCAAATATTCACTTCATGCTCAATAACTTCATTTTAAACTCATCATTTCTAGTAAATCAAATTATTTACAAATATAAAAATTTTGATTTTTTTAACCTACCTCGCTACTGATTTTGTTCATTGTTTTTAATTCATTCAAATTTTATTTTCACTAATGATGTATTATGCTAGCAATAATCAGGATTTTTGTTTTGTTTTTGTTTCAAGAGAAACATAAACAGTTGCTCGACTGCTTGATGAATCAATGGGATTGAAAATTTTTTGACAATAAGAAAATCTATGGAAACATCTTTCTTAAAAATTTTTTTGAAAATTGAAAACTTAAAGCGAAAAATAACTATAAAAGCTCTAAGCACATAAAATCGATTGTTTGCGTAAGTTTTAGTAAGCATCTACGAAGAAAAATTCATCTTTCATCAGTAAAGATCAATAAAAATGACATTGAAATCGAATGGATGAGTATATTTAGATTTGATTGCACACACTCTTTCAGCTCATCGCTACATGAAATTTAGTATTAATTCTACGGGACATCTACTTGCTTACGCATAACGCTTAATATGTGAATGTTGCCCTAAAGCTTAATCAAGACAAAACTTGACAAATTTGTAAACATAAACAAAATCAAATAATAATTGAGAATAAAAAGATAGCTCGAGTTTGAAAAGAGCAACACGCAAAACAAATTGTGAAATAACGTGGACTTTTCGGCAGGAAAAATTCAGTGAAAAATTTTAGTCCTCCAAACCAAGTTTTGTAGCAAAAGAACTCGAACAAAATATTTTATTATTAAAATATTTGTAGAGATCATTCTATTCTTATATATCTTCACTTTTTCGGTCTCTACAAAGCTTAAAATGTTTACAACTTTCACCCCCTTGTGTTTAATTTATAACTTAACATTAACAAACGGCAAAAATACTCAAGTTACCGCTTCACTATGAGCACAAAGTGTAAGAACGCAAAGTCTAGTCACTTCACAATTTGATCTTGACCTGATGATGCCAAACAGAATGTGAGCGAAGCGTTGTCAAAGTTTTTACTTTAAATTTTCAACAGTGCCAGCGAGTAAGTCAAAAACTTTATTAATTTGAATAAAATAGTGCTAAATATAATAAAAATTTATTTTCCATTCACTTTTTGATTATAAATTAGCAGAGATAGTTGAATTTTCTAATTCAAAGTAATCTTGGAGATAACGAAATAATTTTCAATATTTAGGTTGTTTTTTAATGAATTTTTTAAAAAAATTTGTTATATTTAAATAGTAAAGAAATTATTTTTAAGCCAGGAAGACATAATTTTGCACAAATTTTTAATGGACTAGTTCAAAAGCTTTTACTTTCTTAATTATTTACTTTGAAATTTATTTGAATTAAGAACAATGTATGCCAGTAAAGTTTGATGTGAATTTTTTAAATTGGCTTCGCACAGTAGTTACTAGTTAACAATAAACTTCAGTGACAGTTCTAATCGTTGAGCCATTAAACGTTTTTATGTAATACTCTGAGCAGAAAAAAAGTGGAAATTTGGCAGTAAAGTGTGCTTTCCGTTGTTAGCGTTTTCTACACAAAGCAGTTCTTCGCTTTAATAATTTTGCTTAAACATTAAGCTTAGCCAAAGAAGGCTGCTGAATGCGAACTTTTCGAGAAAATATGTTTAAATCGAACGAAGCAAAAGAGTATTAAAAGTTTGTCAATTTACTATGTACAAAGATTTTTTTCGCCATTATTTTATTGAAGCAAAAAAAAGTCGAAAATTGGACGAGAAGCGAGAAGAAAATGGCAATTTTGAAAGCCTCGAATTTTTCTTTGCTCACTTTGCGTATCATTATTATCTAAAAGCAGATCTCTTTCAAACTTATTTATTTTAAATCGTAATGAAAAGCTAAAATAATGAAAACGCGGTTTATTTTCCATTTTCTTAAATGAGTTTAACTCGAAATGCAAATATACGCGCACTTTTTGCGGTATTCATCTTTCTTTCGCTTCAATTTTGAAAAGAAACGCGAAAAGTGAAAAGAGCGCAACATTTAACTCGTGACTTGGTTTTGCAATTAAGTTTAGCGGCGAATCTTGGCCGCATCTTTCAACTTTTCTAATTGAAGTTTTTGATTTTAAATTTCGTTAAAAAGAGCGAAGCGAAGTATTGTCTGCGAGATGGAATGAAATGAAACGTAAGACGCGATGAGATGTGATTGAAGAGGCTCATTGATAGCTCTCGTGTGCGGAGACGAAAAAGCGAGAGTAGAGCTGAAGAAGCTGTGCTCAGTTTGCAAGTTCTCGTTGAGAAGTCGGAGAAAGCAATAAGGCGAAATGCATGTGTTGGCGCGACTACGCCGTGTACGCCGCAACATTGGTGTCAAACACATACGCAAGAAGAGTGTGCATAGAAAGTGCGGAATGACACAAGAAGTTTACAAAATGTAACAAAAGCGTTCGGCGTCAATTCTTCGTGTTTTGTTCGCGAACGCTACGTTTTCTTATTTATGCAGAGGTTGTACGCCCTTGTTTCGCTCACCTTTTCTCGCTTTCGGTATCGCGTTTGTTTTGTTTTCTTGGCGTTTTCAATCAATACTTGGCATGTATAAAACGCGAAGAAAAGAAGAAGAAAGTGAAGCGAAGGCGACAGTGAGGGTGAAAAATGGTTAATGTTTACAGAATTACAATCAAATCGCTGCGCTCGCCTTCTCGCGCTGAACATTTTATATGCAGTGGATTCGCATTTTATTAGCTGCGCTTCTTATTGCTGCTGTTAGACACACTTTACGGCGCGTATTCGTGAGCGACAGCGCTCGAGAAGTCGCTCGTAATTGAATAATGTGCTTTGTGCTGGCGTTTTTGCGAGCGATATTTTATTTAAAATAAGTTTGAATAATCCGCTGGCTGCGTCTGAATGCGGCTGGAGCGAGCGGAGTACGTGAGCGAAGGAGGAAGAGAAAGCAGTTGTTATCATTTGTGAAAAATTGAATTCTTTGCAAAAATGGATGAGTTAGTCTTTGTTGTGTCTCACTCTCTGTGCTCTTCTTTTCTTTCTTTTTATTCATTTTTGGAAAACTTTATTTGATGGCGTTTCCTTAGAGACAAAATCTAACAATGATTGAGACATAAACCGTTGCTTTCTTTGAATACCTATTAACCGTATACCGTACTTCTGTCTACGTCTGTCTTGCGTTTCATACTTATAATGCATTTCGGAAAGCGAAAAAAGCGAAAGAAAGAAATCGAAAGCAGAGCATAGCAAAGGAACCGTTCGCTGCTTTGTGTCCTTACTTTCGCTTCATTTCAACTCGCTTTCACAACAATCGCTTCTATGCAAACTTTGCTTTTGTTTTCGCAATTAAGTGCTGCTTTAAAAACAGCCGAGCTGCCGAGCTGCCGAGCTGCCGAGCGCCACCGACGCTTCGAGTTTAATTGTTTGCCAAGATTTACATGATAACAAAAAGCGCACTTCGCTTTCCGCTCGCCGCAGTCGTTAAAATTGAAAAATCATTTAATTTTCTCTCATAAAGTGCGATACAATTTTCAGCGCTCATATTTCATTTAGTAAAGTGCATCGAAAGAGAAGAAACCCGCCTCAAAGACATATTTATAATTCAGCTCAAATTTTTGTTTATTCTTTTAAATTTGTTCAAAGCGAAAAGGAAACCATAAGTAAATAGATTCTCTGTATCAAATGCGCTCTATCTTCGCTCGCTGCTCGTCTCGTTTTCGTTCGTATTAAATTCGGAAATTTTTAATTAAATTTAATTAAATTTTTATCAATTATGCAATTTGGCTTTGATATGAGGCTTTTGCTTAATTCAAAGCATTCAATGCGCGCAACATTTTGATTACAATGAGAATTTGAGGAAATTGGTGGCACGAAGATAGCAGCGACGGAGCTGAATAAAGAAGGCGCAGTTAATAAGCCGGTGAATGAAATGAAAATATGCATTGAGTACACAAACGCGCGCAAAGCATTTGCTGCGCTGCGCTCGTAAATCTACTTTAATTGTTATTGCCGTTCGCAAATGAATTGCCGGTCGGTCGAGCGGCGAGCGACGCGAACGCCGGTGCGAGCGAGCAGCGATGCGACGCTCGCTGTTAGCGCGCAACAAGTGAACGCGAGACGAGGCAAGTGGTGGAGTGCGAGGAGCAAAGTCGCTGGCAGCGCAGCGTAGAACAGAGATTGCTTGTATTAGCGATCCGAGTTACATTTTGTTTCTTTCATCCTATTAAGCAAAAACAAGTGATGTCGAATGTAATATGCTTTCCATTATTTCAAATCCGTGCGTTTTGTTTTGCTTCGTTCGAAAATTTTCAAAACTCGCTTCCTTGCGAGCGTATCTGATTTCTTATACTTTTGCGCTCGCGTTTTTGCAGCGCGCTTCTTATTTGTTTTTCGTACAAACTGAAAACCTTATTTATGAAAATAAACTCAATCTCTGTGTCTTATAGTTTTACATTTTACGAATTGAGATTCGCTATTTATTTTATTTTATTTTATTTCTGCTTTACTTTATTTCGCTTTTTTTTATTCGCTCTTTATTTTCGGCTCTGCTCCTTCTTGCTCTCCGCTCGTCGCATCGCTCGCTGCTCTCGCGCTCTCCCGCGCTCACTCGGCTCACTCGCTGCGAAACGCACACAACTCGATTCGCCATTAAAATGAATGACATATTGCATTAAGTGCGTCGCACACATAAGTGCGTTCTAAGAAGACGCGCGAGTGTGTGTGTGTGTGTGCAAGCGAGTTTAGTGCACAATTTTTTTATAGACAGTTATGGTGAGTAGTTTGGGTCTTGAAAGCGTTTTTTCTTCTTCTCCGCGTGTATATATTTCTTGACGACGACGAATGTAACTATGGCGACCTGTGATAGAAAAGAATGGAAGAGAGAGAAAAATATGAATTTTTGTCGAGAATACGTTGCATTTTTTTGCTATTTGTCTGATTTACGATCGCAACGAGCGAAAGGAAAGAGAAAGAAAGGCTCGCTTCTTTTTGCTCCACTATATACGTTCGCAGCAACTCGCACACAAACTGCATGTGTACACTTGTACCTCGCCAATACATACATTCATTCGTACGTTTATTTCTATATATAAATTCGGACCGATTTTGTTTTATTGCACGTATATACTTGTGTTCGCTGCTTTTCTTTGCTCTTCTTGCTTGCTTCGCGAAAGAGAGAAAGAGGAGCGAAGAGAGAAGAGAGAAAGACACGAAAGACGGAAAGAAAGCGAAATCGAAATGATAGAAAACAAAAAGAAAGTAAAGTTTGCTTCTTCGTTTTCTTCGACCAAAACTTTTCGCCGATCTTTTGCTTTACTCTTTCGCTGTTTTTCGACCAAAAAAGAAACGCTAAGAAAACAAGCAAAAACAAAACAGCAACGCAATGCAGCTCTCCAATTCGGAGACTATTCGATGCTTTCTCCTCCAAGATTACGAAAAAAGCTCCGCGTAAGAAGAATAAAATTAGAGAAGCAGCCATCTCCGCCATATAAATACTGCAACACTATCTTTAATTATGTTTAAACGCTCAAATATTCACTGTTTGCTTAGTTAAATTTTTGAATAATTTACTTCGCTCAATTGCTGCGCTTACCGAATCGCTTTCGCCGCCTCGGCTCTTCACTTTTCAAAATCAACAAGTTTTCACTTTCGCTACAGTAACATCTCTGCAACTCATTCTCGCACAGCAGTATTCAAACAGTCGCTTGCATATGATACTTTCGCCACTGTTCGGCTATCAGCGACAGTGAAGAGTCGAGCGAGAAGGCGCTAGGCTGTTCACCCGAGCTGTGCTGCGCTGAAAATAGAAATTAGACAAGTGGTGCAGCGAGTGCGTTTGACGATGAGCAGAGTGGTGCATTTGTGCAAAACCGCTTCCTGTTTGTTTGTTTGTTTGTTTGTTGTGAATAGCGGAGAGGCTCGAAAGAGGAGAAGCAAAGCAAATCACGTCTAATGCTGCTTTGTTTTTCCATCTTACTTTCCTCTCTGTTTTTCACTCTTTTCTTTCTGCTTCGCTTTCGACTCGCATTTCTAAAGCCGAAGTGAAGAGCAAAAAGAACGAAAATCAACACGTTTTTCTTCTGTTTTCGTCAGACTCGACAACTGTAGATAGAAGACGAAAGAGGCAGAAGAAGATTAAGTGAAAACAAGTGGCTGTCTACCTAAGATCATCAACAACTCAATCAAATCTTGCGCTTCCCGTGAGGTAAGTGTGCAGCAAAAGATGCTCGCTTATTGTGTGCGCTCTATGCTCTCCGCTCTGCTGCTATCGTCTACATGAAGCAGCATTTCGCTGTAATGGCAAAAGTGGAGCACAGCGAACGGCGACCGGCAATACGTTAATGAAGTGAAAGTGAATAAAAGTAAACCAAACGCGACATTACTTTCACGTAACAAAAAGTGCAACTTTTTGTCCATTTCTGATCATCGCTCCATTCGCTCGCAATCTTTGCAAACTTTGCGAAAGCAGCGCATTCAAAGCGCCACTTATTTATTCACAAATTTTTTCGTGAAAGCAGCTTGATTAGATTTCGCATTTTACGAGTGTCTTTACTAATTACAAAAACATCGGCAGAAATATGCGCTGCCGTTAATCATTCGAACGCGTAAACATGTCACATTTTAAACTTCGCATTATGAAACCAAAGAGAAAGCCAAGTACTAGTTAAGTGCGCCTCGCCTCGATTCGAAATTATTGTTTCACTTCGATTAACATTTTGCGGATGTTTTTCGAGCACCGAGCCTCGGCGTGAACTCAGCGAAAGCAGAAGATGCGAAAGCGCTCGTTGGCGTGTGCGAGGTAAGAAACGAAGGCGGTGGGCAAGTGGAAAGCATATTCATAATTCTCGGAGTGATTTGAATATAGCGAAAGCGAGTGGAACAAGCGAGAGTACGTGTTGTTTCGTGAAGAAACATTTTTTAATGAATGCAAATACGGTTGAAAAATATGCACATTGCGTTTGTGGAGATGTATGCATTTGTATTCTCTATTATCGATGAAAGTGAATGAATTTTATTGTCTTGCTCTTCTTCTTCTTCTTCTTCTTCCCTTCTGCTTTCTCGTTTACAGTACTTATTATTTTGCGAAGAGTTTTGAAATTATAGGCGAATCAATTTTTGTTCTTGCTTCGCTTCGCGAACGCAACGCACCGAGCTGTACACATCAATAAACTGTACTTTCGTTGTTTATTTCTGTCTCGTTTTTCGCTCTCCTCCTTTATTTTGAAATTAAAATGCTTTATTGACAGACTATCGCTATTTTATTATGAATGTATTGCTTTCGCTTGTGCTCTCGTTTTCTCGCACTCGGCGCTTCTTTCTCTCGCTCGCCGCTCGCCAAGCACTCACTATCTCGTATCATATTGATTCCATAATTTTTTATTGTCTTTTCAAGAAAATATACTTTTAATGAAGCTACGAAACAAGAAAGCTCTTACCTCTTTTGTTGTTGTTCGAGAAAATAACAGGCACAATTTCATTTTCCACATTTAGTCGCCTTTTTTTCTCGCTGTTCAGAACTTTCGACGCTTTTCGCTCGCTTTTTCTCCGCGATAAAAAATGAAAACTGAAAAAGAGAAACGCAACGAGCAGAATAGTGCAGTGAGATTGTTTGCAATTGGCCATATTTCTTTCGTCGAAACGTAAAAGTGATGCTATAT
Organism: Dinothrombium tinctorium; assembly: GCA_003675995.1. Classification (NCBI taxonomy): domain Eukaryota; kingdom Metazoa; phylum Arthropoda; class Arachnida; order Trombidiformes; family Trombidiidae; genus Dinothrombium; species Dinothrombium tinctorium. Next base: position 85,167 of record NCKU01000012.1, on the reverse strand, counting down.
TTACACGGATAATTTTATATACTCGCTGCCTTCTCAGCGTTACAAAACACGAGCTTATTATACACGCTAAGCTCTAAGCTCTTCAAAATTCTCGGCGATGCAAAAAGTTAAAAAACTTAAAGCTACTCTTAATTAATGCGAGCATCAATTTGTTCGCGTATATATGTAAATTGCAGCGTTTCACACTTGTTTCGTGTGCACTTTAAAAATGATTATCTGCGTTAGTACTTAATGTTCGCTTTGCACCGCCAAAGGATTTAACCCCGTTCTGGAGGCGAATGCTATTAAATCGAAATTTGCGTTTTTGCAGTAAACGCAACTGCAAAAAAACGCAAATCGATCACATTATCATTCATCGACGTCGCTGTCACCTCCATTGAGCGCTTAATTCACTTTTAATTTTTATTCTTGTTTTTAATAAATTTAAGCGATTTCGACATTACCCTCAGATCGTTTTTGTCGCAAAGAAGCAAACATATTTCGCCTCACGCGAATCGTATTTTATCTTCTTCGGCGACAATCGGAGAAAGCGGGAAAAAGTTGGAGACAAATTGAAGCACGCGAAAGAAGCAAGAAAAGCCATCGCATTCGCGTCGTTTGTAAGGCTTTCGCGTAAGATGCACTCACGGCGCGAATATTTTTTCAATTTTTCTTCTAAAGAAAGAATTCTTCTTATTCAAATTGAAAAGGATTTCACTTTCTCGCACTCTTTTCTTTCTTTATCGAGGAACAGCGCGAAAAAGCAGAATTGAGTGCGGGTTATATAATCCGTGAACGCTTTTGCTTCACTCGATTATACATATCACCATCCATTCGCTGAATTTCTCAATCGTCGCAATAAGAAATCGAAAGAAATTATTGAGACTTTTGTTTCTTTCCGCTCAGTTTTATTTTCCACAATGCAAAGCACGCGTTGCAATTTGATCTTCGCTCATCTTCTTATAATTTGGGAAGTGAACACACGAAAGTTTTCTTGTATTCTATTATGATTAGCTCTGGTTGTGTTGAGTCAAAGCTGGAGCGAGAAGAAAATCAAATACTCGAATGTTAGTCGAGCCTTGTCTGCTCTTCGAAAAAAATCGCATCGAAAATCAAATCAAGCCGAGTTAATCCAATGAATCTCATTTAATTGTAAACGGGCGCATAACAAGCTTCTTTTTAGCAAAAATTGCTGTCAGCCGACATTGCAGAATTATTCAAATCAAGTTACTTTGATCGCTGCGTTCAACGAGCGAAACTTTGTTTACTTTCTTAGCTCGCCGCTGCGTGCGAACAATCGCGCCCGCACTGTCGTTGTCTTCGCAATTTATTTGTACACAGATGAAAAAAAAGAGAAAAACATTTTTATTGCTCGCAATTATGAATACAAAGTAAGCGCAAAGTATGTTATTTTTCACCTACTACAACATTGACGAGTAGATTCTTTCGAATATTCCCATCTGTTCATTTCTCCCATCGAATCTCGCTGCGCTCTCTTTTTTCTGCGCTCGCTTTTTCCAAATGTATTATTGCTCTTCAATTTTTCGCTCTCAATTGAATAAGCATCGAAGAGAACACATTTCGATGCAAAAATTAGATTCGCAGCGATAGAAAAGAAAAAATACTTTTTTAAAATTTGATGCCGCCATTCATGCGACTGAGCTGCTCCGCTTCGCTTTACTTTCTTCGCTCTCATCTCCTCTCCGCCGCTTCGAGTGTCCGCTCATGTTTGTGGCAGCGAACGAACCAGACCAAACTTTGCTGCGTTTCGCGAGTGCGAGCGCAATTAATGTAATTAGTCGAAAAGTAATAGAGTCGAAGTAATTTACCGTTTTTTATCGGCGCGGAAAAAATTAGCTGCTAAAGCAAGAATGGGTGCAATGATGGAGAGGAGCGAGAGGAGAAGCGGAGAGGAGGAAGAAGAGCAAAAACATGCGATTATATAATGTTAGACGAACGAGGAGCACACATTCAATTTGAGGGCTGCTCTAACTGTCGGTGTATATATCACATCGCACACAAAGCGATGTTTTTTGAACGCATCCTCACGCCTTGATATTGCTTCAATGCTTTTCGCTTAACAATGCTTAATACGCACTTAATTTGCCTTTTTTCGCACCCTTTTTTATATCATTACGCCGACGCTCGATTAGAGGCCACTTTTTTCACAACGATCTAATAGCGAGAAATGACAGCGAGCTTAATCGGCAAAAGCGAGCGGAAAAGAAGCGATATTTTGAATAAAACAGAGCTTTGCGCGCTTCGAGTCGCTGAATAAACTTGTTAAAAGCGTTGTTGATTTATTTCCGCAGCATCTCGAAAAATTTTTCTATTTTTGTCGAATTTTTCGTGTTCGTCGACGGTGCGAACGGCGCGCGAAAATAAGAAAATTTTGTTTGTTCGCGCAAAAATTAAAAGAAAAATAGCAATCGTTTTGAAAATTGAAGCGAACAACAAAAATCGGAGCGCATTAAACGCAATCGACGCGTGATGCGATTTCGCTTCCAGGCTTTCGATTACGAGCGCATTAAACTCGGCTAAGATTTGCTGCCATGGTCCTGTTCATGGCTGCGATGGTCTGCTTCATGTGCTCATCTCTCGCCCTTCGCTCTTCTCTCTGCTTCTCTTCTTTCCAGTCCTCTTTCATAAAAGAATGAGTCACGAAAGTGTGGCGCTTTCGAGATTATATTCTCGCACTTTGAGAAAAGCAATATTTCGGTGGAGAGAGCTGAGTGAGAGCGAACGCGCGGGGAAACGCCAGAGTGCCGCTCGAGTGGCAGAGGGTCGATTTGCACACTCACGGGGGGTCACATGGAGTTCGGCTGCAGAGATGCGACGCGAATAGGGATGAGTGGCTTTCGCCGCTCGAACTCCTAAGTTTGCGCTTTGAGGAAGCGCATAACCTTTCAGCTCTCTCCCCATCTTCTAATCCCAATGCAATAAGCCATTGCACGGGGCTGCAACGCTGAAGCGGGCACTGAGATGAACGCATTGTCTTGGCTTACCACACCGCATGTTCACCCGAATGAAAGGGTGCCGTTCGTTGCAAGTTCTGCACTCGCGAAATGTCGCGATGAACACAAGCGGCGCAAATTTGCGGTTCATAATGTTTGCGCCGAAAATATGGTTCGAAAGAAAAGTTGGCATCGTGTGCCATTACTTGCGCTTGTATTTAACGCGTATCCACCTTTACGTTGAAATATGAGCATGAAACAGTTACATAATATAGCATTTGACAAGCATTATATTGAGACAGTGTACATTAAGTCGAATTGCAGTCAGTCGCAAAGTTTCAAATGCTAAAAGGCTTTTAGCAAAGCGAAATGTCTTATTTTCGATTATGTAACTCGCGTAAGAAAATCACCTCTCAACGTAAGCTCATTTAGAACGTTGTGTTTCGAGCGATTAGCATCTTGTTTTGAGTCTAGAAAATGCACACAAATTGCGATCGACCGTCGGAAAGCATCGGTGGCGAGGGATGTCTTACAAGCGTCTTCGCGCCGTGCCCTCGCAAAAATAATGGCAGCATTGAGGGTCCGCACGCAGTGACTCACTACTTTAATGAGTTTAGAGAAGCGAGCGCGCGAGACACGTACCCTCGGATGAGATGAGCGCTCTTTGAGCAGACAGGTGGGGGTCTCTGTTCGTTCGTGTATTGGAGATGAGAAGCAATGATTCTTGGGACATTGATGTGAGCGAGCGGAGGGGAAGCTAAGGCGGTTGTCCCATCTGTGCAGGAAAGTTGTGCGAGCGGCGACCGAAAAGCACGGTGCTTCTCGCGCGTCGCACGGCGAAGGAGGAAAATGAATAACCGCTATTCATCTCTTTTCATCTCTCGACTCTCCTCCTTTTCATTTTAAGCTTTGAAATAAAGGATTTTCTCTTTCGCCTCTCCCCGCTTTCGCTCTCAGATGAAAATCACAGAAACTGCACGCCAGTGACTAATACTATCCCAACAGACTTTGCCACATTGCCAGCAGTCATTTTTCGCCTTCATCTAATATCCATTGTTCGCCGGGACAGTTCTTCGCCGTCGCTCGCGCCACGCACGCACATAAGTAATGATCTCCGCTTTTCGGTGATCATTTACAAAAGAACTCTTCTCTGCACTTATTACATCAGCAAGAACATCGAGAACGCGAAATGCTTAATGCATCCAATTTGATGATAAGCTTTTCATGTGTTTGCAAAGTTTTATAATTTCTATCATTTGTTTGCGAAAAACTTTATTTTGAGAGAGGAGCAAAAGTTTGTTCGCTCGCTCTTCTTTCTTTCTTCGCGAACAAATGTTGAAAAAATTGCTCGAATCAAAGCGAATCATGGAACCTTAATTTTGTTTGCCAACACACACTCGCGCATAATACACACACGAGATACGTGGATGATATAGTCGATGATTATAAGTGAAGGGCGCATTTCTCGAGTTTGTTTTCTTCGACACAAATCTATGAAAAGATAGATGAGAAGCGAGCACAGAAGAGCTTCAAACATTTCAATTTTAGACGTTCTCGACGCATGCAACAGTAAGTAGAGCTAGTGATAGAGGCGCAGCGAGATGGAGAAGAAGGTGGCACACAATAGCGAAACATATTTCGATCAAATTAGAAATGCTTTCTCAAATATGTATTTTCTCCGCTTTCGACAATCTTAAAACTCGTCGATTCTTTTCAATCAAATGCGTACTCAAGGTGCACTGTTTTACTCGCTCACTGCGCTGTGCATCGGGTGTGTGAAACAAATGCAAATATTCACTTAAACTGATCGACTTGTTCAGGGCGCGCTTGATTGAGTTTCACAAGTTTGATAATTGAGGTTAAACTGAAGAAGCTAAAAATAGTTCGCTGCTCGCTTGCATCGAGTTACCATCGTCTTCCATCGTCTTACAGCTGCTTGTAACCGGAGAGAGTATTGCCTCTCGCAATTGTTTTAGCCGCAATGGCCGACGAGCTCAGCTGCGGACAGACGAACACTAGCTAAGGCTCATACGCGCAGGAAGGCGAAGTAATCGCGTTCTCGCTTGTTGCATCGCTGCTTGCGATGAATGTATTCACTGCATTCTCTTTCTCGTTGCTTAAGCTGATTTAGTTTCAGGTTAGATTTCTTCTTCTGCTCGTCTGTTGGCGAATAACAGCATATAAGATATTCTACATTACGTAATAATATATATCTTCTCTGTGCTCAGCATCAATTGTGTCGCTTTTATTCTTGTTCGCTTCTTCTTTTTCGACTGCTCGCTGAGAAAAAATAGATGATATTCGCATTTTGCTGCGTTATTGCTTTCTTCTTACCCCAAAGACGTCTGAAACTGAAAATTCTTTCCACTATAAAAACGTTATTTTCTTCACTATTTTACGTAAAATATTGCTGCAATAATAATAAGAATAAAGCGCAAAATATTTCTTCACTTCGCTTTCAATAAAGCGAGCCGTGAAATAATACTTTAATATTCATAATAAACTGTACAAGCTCGCCCAGAAAGTGCGGCGCGCTGCTCATCAGTCTTAAACGCTGGAGACAAATTACTTTCTCCACACTTTTTACCCCGCATTGTTTGTGCAAACAAACTCCAGCGAGGACTTAAGTTCTATTGCTCTTGGCTCTCTCGCACTTTTTCGGCTTATCGCCGTGTAATAAAACACTCATTGTTTGTTGCACAAAAAGTCGGCTGAAATCGCAGCCAATCTGTTGCTTTCGACGTCTTAATCTCTGCTCTTTCAACGAGATTTTTAAATACACTCTGCTCGAAATTTGATTTAAACTTTTCTCGCAAGTAAGAAACTTCGCTACTCTTTGTTGCTCGCACAAGTGTGCGAGTTTCTTAAAGAAACGCAAGCAGCGATAAAGTCAATTGCATCTCATTTTGTCACGACGTCAGGCGTAAGAGGATAAGTTTTAGCTCTGAATATGAAACACTGTTTTGTTTGCAAAGCTGGATTTACATTTAAAGCTCGAGCGAAGAAGAAAGCAGCGAATGTAATTCGATGCTTTTGTGTCCGCAATTGTGAAATCGAAAATTTGTTTCTGCGCTCCTTCTCTTTTTGCACTTTTCTTCGTCTTTCAAACCGTGAATCGCGAGCTCTTTCTAATCAACGCACTTATTTCAATGCGAAATTAAGCGAATCCATCGCTAAAAAGCGAGAAACGATTTCAAACTTGAATTAAGCAAGCGTCAGGCGAGTAGTTGGAGATGAATGCAATTTTCGGATCATTTCAGAGATGAAATGAAAAACGCGCGAAAATTGGCGAAACAGAAAAGAGAAAATAAGAGCGAAGGCAAGCAAACAAAAGTGCGAAACTTTTGCAAGTTTTAGAGCGAAAGCAGAAGTAGCGACCAAACTTAATTGCGCTCGCTTCGCGCATCGCTCGCTTGGCGGCGGCAGCGTTCTCGTGGTCGCAACCGAAAAGACTCTTCACTGCAACGCATCGAGCATCTGAACACCTCGGCGACATCTTGCAGTCGCGTTCTCAACGCGCCTCGTTTTCTCATTTTCCGAAACTGCACTTCTCGCCTTATTTTCGAGTGACGGCGAAACGAGCGATTCGCGCTCACTGTTTCCCGATGCTCTAGCACATTTCAACTTTCACTTCTGCGGCGAAAACGGCGCGCATTCTTTGCCGAGCCGAAACGCTAATTGGTAATCATATATTTATGTTTAAATAAGTAAAGCAAATAATCGTCATTTTGAATGTAATTAGAAATTTTTCTGCTCGTAAGCGAATGAGTAAAGAATAATGCAGCATCCCTCTTCCTCGTATAGATCTTAGCGTTCGAGATGAAAGCAGCGCTTTCGGGCTTTGAAATTGAAAATTACATTTTAAGCAAAAGTAAACTGAGAGAAAGGGTTAAAAGCGTGCAGCGTATTGCGAAGCGAAAGGGAGCGAAAGGGAGAGAAGAGCGCGAGAAAGGAGCGAAAGAATTGAGCGTAAAGTAAGCAAACGTATTCCTCATTTGGGTTTTGTCTTGATTTGCGTTTTTGGACTTCGCTGAGTTCTGGAATATAGAAGCTCGTGAATGAAGAAAAGCTGAAAATGATTAGTGCACGAAAGACATTGCCTAATATGATGTTAAGTCTCCTCATTTTATCGATTTTCACTCGCAGGGAAAAGAAGAATTCAACATATTTTGAGTTTGAATTTGTTTTGGAAGTAAAGAGTTGAAGTATTACTTGAAGCAGAATAAAAGGGTTGAGAGAGAAACGAAAAGCGAAGAGAAGAGCGAAAGCTTAGAGCTGGAAGCGAGTGCAAAGCTGCAGAAGCCGTGTTGCTAAAGTTAGATAAGAGATTTTCACTCAGTTTACCTTTCGCGCCACTTTTATAGGCTGAGAATCTATGCAAATGTCTTCGATTTATCAAATTTTGTCTTTTTACGCTCAAACGTCGCTCTCTGCTTTGCCATTCAAGCGATGATTGACAGTACACAACAAATCTGGCGACAAATGATACTCGCTTCGCATTCAATATTATCGAAAATACACACTTCAATTGCAGATTATTATTCAATTTAAACGCTATTCTCGTCTCGCGTTCATCTAATTTCGAAGCATGTTTTTCGCCAAATAAACTCGTGAACTCGCTTTCACTTTGAAATACGTGAGTATTTGCTGTTTTGACTTTTTCTCCTCGTGCGTTTTACTCGAAATTCGTTTCACTTCTTTCTGTTCACCCGACTCGTTCTTAGTTTTCGTTTCACGTGTTTTGTCACTCAAAATCGACACTTTGGCCGAAAGTTTAGTCGTTCAATTAAGAACTCTCGAAATAATTTCTATTTGCTTTGTGAAAGCGAAAGCATTTTCGCCATCAATGGCACGCAACTTGAAGGCTTTTTAAAAAGATTAATAAATTTTGTTTTTGAAAAATTTTTCAGAGAGAAATGCATTTTTAAAAGGAATTGAAAAGTGAAAATATGCGAGAAAAATATTTGTACACGGCGAAAGTCATGTAACTTTTGTGCGCGATTCAGAAAATATATCAAAGTAAGTGATGAAAGGGTTTCTTTTTCGGCAAAAATTTCGCGAAATGCAAAAGTTTGTGCATCATTTTTAATTTTGCTTGCTGCGCCTATTTGCGAGCACTCGGCATTGTTTTCGCTTCCATTTTCTACAAATTAAGTTACATCGCACACAAGACGCATTCACAGGCAAATGTTTCAATTGAATCATTGATTGAAGCGTATAATTAGAAAAATTGCTTTTCTTCGCCGATTTTTCGATGCTTTGCTCTCTCGCTCTCTCAATGGCTAAGTTTCGAGCGCTTCAAATACTCGCGTGCCTCAATTTTTCGCTACATTTTGCTTCAAACGACGACACAAAGCAGTCTTTTCATTTTCGCTCTCTTATAAAAAAATTGCGCGCACTTCGCTTTAGTTTCGAGTGATTTTCACTAATTATAAGCATTACAGGATTTGTAGAATTCTATCTCTGTTTTTGCAATTTCCTTTTTGAGCAACTTTTCAATTTGCTTAATACGAATTTTTTTAATTACGAGAACCGAATATTAAGAATTCTGCGATTTTCGAAATCACATAATGTTTAATCTGCTTTGCAGCAAAGTGTAAAAAAGTCATATTTCGTTCAAGTTTTTGCGAATTAATTTTCTGGTTTTTCGGTTTTTTTTGCCCGACTTCTCAAAATTGACTCTGCAAATTTTTTCAAAAGCAAGAGATGTAAAAATGTTGATTTAGCTAAGCAAACATACTCAAGAAACATAACGAACTTGAATTCACTTAATTCGCTTCTTATTGTTTGCAAACTCGATCATAAGCAAATGAAAAGTGGCCTTTTCGTTTAGCATTTTGTGATTTAAGAATTATTAATTCGACTCATCTTTTTCCGAGTGATTTCATTTTTGATTTTCCCGACTCTTCAAACAAATGTTAAACTTTGTTTAAACTTCATTTTTTCCGATACAATCGAGTTCTTAATAATCTTCCCATTGTTTCATGTTAAGACTATGGAATGTTTACAAACAATGAAAAGATTTTTTTATGAACTCTTATGTATCTAGGCAACAAATTATCAAATTAAAATTATCTCTCGTTCAACTTCGGTCGAGCATGAATAGCAACTTCTTCCAAATAAAAAAAAAAATTTGTTCTGTAAATTGGTGCTTTTGTTTGAAATTCTTCACAAAAATGACTCTTTCAAGGAAATGGACGAATAATAAGAATGATATCACTATTCGCATTGCTCCTTATTTGCTTTACCAGACTATTTTGTAAAGGAAGTATTTCAGATAATTAAATAAAGTAGCATACGATGTAAATCTTTTCTCAACTTGCAACTTTAAAAAGTAAAAAACTCGCATAGGATATAAACGTAATTAAGACCAAATTGTTAGCAATTATTTTTCTTAATTTCTTTCCAAGAAATTCAGTACGTCGAAAACAAATAATTTTTATACCTAAACTTTGAAAACTCATTATAATCGCGCTATTAATAATGTTTATTCGGTTGCAGTAGATATTCATCCATTTCCGTTATTCACAATGGAAAAAACAGAATAACAGTTTTAAGCAAAAAGAATTAAAAATTTTACTATAAATAAAAATATTTGCAAGGAATTAAGCAAAGACAGAGTTGAATCTGAGTTTATTTTGCAAGAAAAGATGATAAAAATTATGCAAAAAGTTTGAAATGTTGAACAAGTTACAAAAAATTTCAATGTTGTTGGCGCATTCTATTTGAAATGGACATCAGACTGTCTTAACTAAAAACATTCTCGAACCACTCGTTGGATTAAATTTTTGATTGAATAATTCCGGCTTTAAAATTGATATAAAACTACAATTTTCAAAGAATCATTTCATTCCAATCAAAGAGTGCTTAATCATTAATGTAATCAAAATTTTTTATTTCCTCGATTTTTGAATGTAAACAAAACGAACATTTAACGTTGTGTTTAATCGAATGTTAGCTTGTTAGTAACACATAAAACCACCAAAAAAAGTCGAATCAGTCGTGAAAAATTAAATGAAACTGCAAAACCAGTAATTAGTGTTTTGAAAATTTCGTCTTACTTTTAAAACGAATTATGATGAATTGCGTAATAAATGTCGGAATAATGCGAAAGTCGGAGGAAAGATTTACTGCGCTTTGCTTAAATAAGCAGCAACTAGCGATAAGCGATAATAAAGGAAAGAAGAAATATGCAAAATATGTTTTGATTGTTTTGAAAGGCGGCAAAAAAGAGGTGCAAACGAAGCCTCTGTGCAATGGGAGTGGATCTTATTTCTTACTTTTCGCTTCGTTTTCCATCAATTAGATGAAAGCGAAAGGCACGAAAAATGCTCGCTTTTCCACACCCATTTTGCTCCTTTTGGCTGCGATGTTTGAAAGATTTTTTATTATGAAATAACGTTTACTTTTGTTCCGCCAAAAAGCGAATTCTCACTCTGAACTTATTAAATAAACGCCTTTTCCTTTCTTTTGCTTCTGTTTTTAACTTTTTCTCAGAAATGAAAACGGAAAAATTGCATTAAAAATAAGTTCTCAGCAAACCGAACGCAACGTCATTTTTTTGCTCGTTGAGGTAACATATGGATATGTATGTGCCTGTTTATATGTGTTAATGTGTGAAGGTGGCATTTTCGGTGAAGACAATACACGAAATTACTTTGCCGAAGCGAGAGGTACGCAGAAAGCGAGCGGAGAGAGAATAGAGAAGGCGAGCGAATCAATCGATTTTTGCAGTGAACACACACAACTTTTAATGAATTATTTAAAAATTTTCGTTCTGTTTTAAAAAGTTTTGTTCGCGAAAGTAAAGTAAAGTAAAGTAAAGCGAGCGAAGTACCGAAAGGGTTGCGAGGCGAAAAAGGGTTGTTTGACAGTGAGACTATATAATACGCTGCATTAATACAAACGTAAGCACTTCTAACAAATTTCTGTACACGAAAGAAAATACAATTTTTGCGAATTATTTTTGTGAATATTAAATTAGTTGCTTCAATTAAGCAAAAGCAGGTGTTAAAAAGCGACTTCGTTTTTGTTTCGCGAGTGTTTTTTTGAATCGCTTCGCGCAAAGATGACAAATGCAAAGTTTGACGAAACTTAAGAATCGCTCGTTTCTTGCGGTTCGAGTGCTCGAACGAAAGCGAAACTATAGCGGAGTGCGTATATAGTTTGCAGCTACATGGGTGCGAGTGCGAAACGCATTTGACGAGAAATCGAAAGCGGAAAGGTTTTTGGCGAAAAATGAATGAGCAACTTTGCAATTCGCGAAACGTGATAAGAAAGGTGTTAATTCTCATTCATCAATGCTATTTTTGCGCGAAACGCATTGTTGTCGCCGAACACGAAACAAAATCGCTTTGCAAAATTTAAATTACGAACAGAAAGGGTTATGCTATTTATGCTGCGTGCATCGCGTCCACACTTCTACTTTCTGCGTTATTCGTAATTCTTTTAGCTTCGGTCGACGAGGAAACAATATTTAACCCTTTTCAAAAATTAAGTTTCGTTCGCTCAGCGTTTGATAAGCGCGTAACGAATATGAAATTTATCGTTTCGAGGTGCGCTTTGTGCGCTCGCCTTTTTGTGATTCTTTTGCACAATAACACATTTCGAGATTTATTTGTTTTCGGCGCTCAACTTTCGCTGAATTATGGACACAAATGCTTCCGTTTCGAATTTTCCATATTTTCGACTCTTTTATGGCGAACAATTTCGCCGCTTTTCTGATTCTTCTCTATATGCGTTTTTTTCTTTGTCGCTGACCACAGAAAATTGCTTATTTAAAGATATCGCCAGTTTATTTTAATTGTAAATTTGCACTTGTTTTGTTGGAAGCACTCAAAATTCAAATAAGCTGCGTATTAGTTTTGAAAGTGGAAACGTTCGTAAAATCAACATTTTGCTCGAAAAATAATAAGCAAACATGCAGAAGAATGAGCAGCGAGCGAGGCAAACGCACCATTTCACTTGACGCAATTCGTCTCGAATTAAGTTTGCATCAAGTTTAATTTCTTCGTTTTCTCCGCATTTGCATTCGTGTTCGCATTTGTTTAAATTATTCAAAAATATGAACTTAAACTTTTGGAAATTTTTGATCGCTTTCGAGCGCAATTTGCAAAATTTTCGTCAGACTGCGATTCATTTCGCTCAACTTTGTTTCTGCTGTTCCCTCAAGAGAGCGAAATACATTCTTAATTTGAAAACTTATCTGCGACATTAATCGATAGCAGCGATTCTTTCACCATTTACAAAACTTTATTTGAATCGCATCACTGCTGACGCAATATCGTCGTGCATTAATGTTTGCGAATTTTTCGTTTGATTTCGAAATTTGTGTGTTCATCTTTGTTTTCAAACTTGAACCATAATGAAACCAGTGCGCGAACAAATTGAACGTGAAGCAAATCTATGAATGACAAACAAAATCTCTTTTTGAGTGCGTAAATAGACCGAAAGCAGAAAACAATGAGCACAAAATAAGCTGTGGTCGCTGCTTTTTTGATCGCCTTAGCGCTACTTGCAGTCAAAACGGTGCATTTAGCGCCATTTCAGCGCACTATTCGCAAAAAGCGCGAGTTTGAAAGCGCGTGGCGCGTGTTTGGAAAGAGTGGGCGAAAAGTAGGTTGTTTGCCGAGCGAAAGTAGCCTCTAATTTAAAATGGTGAGCTCATTTGGAGAAGAGAAGCGAAGTGTGTGTTTGTTTCGCTCACACGCTGAAATTAGTTCGCTCGCAGAAATCCAGATTCTTCTCTATCTTCTCTCTTTTCTGTGTTCATTGTCTTTTAACAAAGTAATGTTAAAAGTGAAAGTAATTTGAAGCAAGAGCGAGCGCAGCGTGTGTAACGGCGTAGAGTAACTAACTTTTGTTGTTAACTAACGGCATGTAACTTAAAACTTCCTTTTTAATTTTACCCTCTTTTCCATATAAAACGCGCGCATTGCTTTTATTATCTTTTGTAATTAAGTTTAAAACATAAGTTTAAAAGTGAACGATGGATGAGAAAGCGTGAGACTCGAGCATCAGTGTGCCGGCGAGCGAGTGAACGCATTCAATGCGCTCTCATTGTGTGCCGTACGCGATGCTGCATTTCTTCCCTCATTCTTTGCGCTTTGCGTAACACACAAAATGTGTTGAAAGGTGATTTCAATTATTTGCACTTTTAATTTTTTACACTTTTAATCACTTTTAACGTCGCTTAATATTTGTCGACGCGAACCGAAGACAAAGAACGCCACTTTTTGCTCACGCAGATAAGTGTGCGAAGCATTAGCAGAGTGCAATTTTCTCACAGGATTATTATCACGTTTTCTTCGCCTCCAAAGTGCTCGCAAAGATTTGCTCACTTCGCACATGCATACATTATGCAAATTTAATGTGCGTCTCTATTAAATTTTCATCGTCGATTCGTGTTTTCTGCCGATTTACTTTTCAACTGCATTAAGAACCTTTTTCTTATTGCTTCGCTTTTGTTTGCTCCAAATTTTTCTTTCTTCAGTAATTAACTGCGAAACTGAAAGGTGAGCGCTAATTATGCAGCGCAATCGTGAGCAGACAAGTTTTTGTGTTCACAGCGGCTGCAGTGGCTGCAAACGTATGGCTGTGCGGAGATAAGTGGCGCAATTGTCTTTTCGTGAAGCGCAAAGAAAAGCGGCACTCGGCGAAGAAGTGACTGGAGCAGAGTACGCGACGTGCGATTCGCGTGAACTCGAAGCGCAGATTGTGCTGCGGTGCACTCGAAGCTTGTGGGCTCTGTGCGACGGCGAAGAACACGACCACAAAAATGAAATTAGTATAAGTGCAGAGTCTTGTCATACGAAATGTTATGACTTGAGGGTTGCTTGGAGACTTCTCTTCTCCAGTATTCTCTCTCTAAAATCAGTCAAGTATTAAAACAGTTGAAAACTATGCAAGGCACGCATTCCGAGTCTCTTCTTTCTCGCTCTCTCTCACTGCATTGCCGTAAAGCGCACTGCATTCACTTTCAGGTACCCACTGTTGTCGCCATCGTGTAAAATGTGTCGCCAAGCGTAAAATGGCCTCAAGTTAATGTTCAGACCTTTTGGCTCATCGCACTCCTTTTTGTTACTCACTGTCCGAAACTATGCGAAACAGCGATTGCGATCGAAAAGCGAAACATCATTTGCAGACAAAAGTTTCTTTCAACTTTCGACCGCGTCGATAAAATCTTCGCCGCTTCACTCTAAGATTTGCGCCTCTGTTTATACAACTTTCTCCGCAGAGCTTGATAAATGGAGCAAAACGAGCGAAATGAACACAAGCAAATGATTTGAGAGTGAGAGAGGAGTAAAAAATCATTTGCTTTCGCTGCACAAGTGTTGCACGCTTTATTCTCTACTCACTTTGTATTTCGAACACATTTCATTGACGATCGCGAAACACAGGAAGCGTTCGAAAATGAAATGATCTTTTAAACACCTCAATCTTTGTGTCGAAAGTTTTCTGCTTTAAAACGAAATTGCAATCGGCGATAAAAGTAATTATTTTTCGTCATTTGCTGCAATTGATTGTCGACAGCCATTTCGCCCCTCAAAGGACGCTTTCCTGTTCTGCACTCGTTTCTTTTACTTGAACGCAGAGAAAAAATCGCGAGAAATGATTGCAAACGAAATTTGCTTCCTCGCATTCAATCAACAGGTTGTGCCTTGATCGTTAACTGTTCTCGCCGTTCGACGCTACTTTTTACTTAAGCTTTTTGTGTTTGTTTGCATTTTGCAGCGAAAGCAGAGCAGCAGAGGCAATTTAGAAAATAACACTCCGCTCAGTCTCTCGTTCTTCGCTCTGTTCCTCCACCCTTTCGACTGTTTAATAACACGTAGCGGCAATAAAACATATCTATTCGTTTGATTAGCAAATATTATCTTAATTATGGACGTATGAGGCACACAGTCGTCGCTTCGAAGCGTTTAAAATTCACACAACTTTCGCTGTCTCACTTTCTATTCGAGCGCATTTCGCGTTTTTAATATCAGCGCTCGATTCTCAGAAAACCGCAGGTTGCATTTTCTATTGCCAACTGCTTAGTGACAAAGTTTTGTTTTGCTTTTGTTTCGATGTTCATTTTTTAATTTTACTTTTCGCTCAGCGATTTGCCTTAAATACATTGCCGAGAACGAGGAACACTTGCGAAGCGAGCAAAGGTCATTTGTTTTCCATTTTCTGCCGCATTCGTTGAATGCATTCTTAATTTTGTTGCTCCAAAACGACGCTCTGAATAATTGATTAAAGCTAATGGAAATTGGCACACAGCGCAGCACACACTCATACATACTGCGTCCATATAAATATCTAAAATGAAAAACGTCCTTTGTTTTTCTCTCATTCTTCCACTCGTAACCATAAACCTTTGTTTCACTTAATTTTCAGTAGTTTAGCCCATCTAAGTAATAAGTAAAATGGTTTTATGTTTACTTATTCGACGTCATTTACACGTGTTGTAAAACTCACCGCCTCAGCAACACCTTAAGTAAATTTGCGAAACTTTACGCTTTAACTGCACACATTAAGTTTTACACGTTCAACTATCGAAGTGTTTTGCAAAGAGCCCAATGTCCAATTTTTCTTATAAGTTTTCAATTTTTAAATTCTAAGCTCATCGCGTTGTTGATCGTCGAATCATTTTAGTTTTCATAACATGGTTTCAGCAAAACATACCTAAAGCTGCTGACCATTTTATGATTTATGTTGTGCAATTTTCGAAAGATGAAACTGAATCGAGTGGACATTATTAGATACGTTTTCCACTTTTCATATTCTGTCTTTTGTATAAGAACAATTGCTGTGAACGCCTATCATGTAACTGCTCAAATAAAGAGGTGTGTTCTAACTATTTACTTTACTTTTGTTCTCATCATTCGTTCAATAGAAAAAGTCATTATTTACTCGAAAGTATTTTTTCTTCGCAAAATGAAATTTTAAAGTTGGAAGCAATAATTGAACAACAACAAATTACTTTATTAGTGATGTTCATTGCTTAGAAGCCTCGATAACAAACTCTCTGAGGACAAATTTTCTTGCGGGGTCTAAAGTGAATAAATAATGAAACCGAGCGACAGTTCTTTGTAAATTTCATGAGCATTTCTCAGAAAACGTTGTCCCATATCGTTTCAAGCATCGATTGTCCCGGAAAATGAGTCATTCGCAGCAGCAAAGCAGCATCGCCAAATTGTGCTTTTGGGTTGCGCTTTGTTCGCCAATATTCTTTCGCTTTAATCAAAAGCTTATTACGTATGCTTTAATGTAATTTCTTTTTACAGTTATTTGTCTGTGTATTCCTCTTAGTACTGTTTCAAAACAAAGTTTTATTATCTAAATTATTTCTTGCTGCTGATTAAAAACAAATGAAAAACCTCAACAACCAAAAAAAAATGCAATTTGCACAGTTTATTATGAGGTTGCCAAATTATGCAAGCACATAAATGGTTTTTCTCTGAGAAAATATTAATAAAATAACGAATTATTAGCCCAATATCATGAACCATAAATGGAATCAATTTTCTGCCTACGAAAGAAATGCCAAGCTTCAGATCCGGGCATCTGATGTATGAAAACAATTTAAAGCTAATTAAGCAGACATACTTCGAAGTGTCTGAATTCGTACAGCAAAATGATTTTTTGAAATTCATTAATGTTGTTTGAAATTAATCGCTAGAAAAAGCGAATTATGGTAATGCAATTTAGAAAAATGGCAATCGAGGCTGATTTCTGTGCTTCGGTTTCGAATTTTGAGCGAAATTTGAAAGTAACGAAAGGATGAGTAGAAGCGTTGAAAGCGAAAGGAATGAGCGAAGGTTACAAGCCGCAGTTAGCAGATGGTGTAAAGGGGCTCAAAATTTAGTGTGCAACATATTTCGTCGGTTTAAGAGCGATGCGACAGTTGTGTAGACATAACGCTTTTGGTTAATCGCATCTATTTTATTTGCGTTTGGCGTTAATTTACTTTTACACGAAATACATTTTGCGATTACGAGTCGCACTTTTAAGAGTTAAAAATTAGAGTTTAAGTAGCAATTTGAACATATTCGAAATTTTTTGAAAATTTGCACAAAATTTTACTTAAATTAAGAGCGATAATTGAAATGGCAAATTACTCAAATCATTTCAGATGTAAAAATTAAAAATGCGCTTCTCGCGAAATTGGTGCACACACGTTGGCAGAGTGCACAATGTACAGTTGTGTAAATAACATCGCTTCATTTACATTTGCTCGCGATGAATCGATTCGCCGGACAAAGTTCGAGAATTTTTGCTTCGCCGTGCTTCTTGGAGAAAATTAAATGTCGCGTTCATCGAAAGCATACATCGCTGCCAAGTTTGCTCGCTTTACTCTCGGAGCAAAACGTTTACATACTGCGTAAAATATAATTACACAGGCATTGATTTTTAGCAGTCGACGAAAATTTTTAAAATTGTCCACTCTTCCGCAACAATGCGAATTTGTGAAATATTGCTTTACTTTCAACAAGACATTATTTCATCTTCGCTCGACTCCGTGTCCAACTTCCATTTTTTACTCGTTATCTTCCTCTTAATTACTCGCTGATCAAGAGAAAGATAAATTTTGAAGAACTGAATTCTGTGAAGCACTAAGTGAATCGCTGCTTTCGATCAATTCGTTTCTCATTTCTGTCCGCACCAAACAATTTCGCTATCGTTCGCGAGACGCTGAATCAAGAATAAATGTATAACAAACATAAAGATCAAAGCGGGCAATTCATTTAGTTCGAATCAATTTCAAAACACTCTCGCAAGTGTGCGCATCTAAAACGCAGTTTTCTTTGCTGTAGACAGTTCATAAAATTCGGCTTGAAAGAGCGCAAATGAGCAGAAAACAATTTCAGCTTTTCTCTAAGTAAAGATTGCTTTCGCTTTGTTTTCAACGTGTGAACCGTGTGCTTATCCAAGAATTATGTTTAAGACTGTATCTTGCCGCTTCGTTAGTGTGCTTTAAATTGCTTTCATTGAGCAACCGGCTTCTGTTGGATGTTGTCCGATTCGATAAAAAAGAAACAGTGCATGCAAATTGAAACAAGCACTTGAATCTCGTAAACAAAATATGAATCATTAAGAAATTTGTATGGTAAACCCGTCGATTTGCATGATCCGTAAGCAGTGCGTGCTCGAAAATCAGCATTTTAATGTGTGTTTACATTACACTTTTACGCATAAAATTGGAAATTTTCGGACAGATGATAACGTGGCGAAGATTGAAAGGAAGCGCAATGAAACTCTTACAGCGAACATAGTATAAATATAAACTTGTGCAACACATCCCCATGCATCCACAAACACACGCAGCGGAGTACAGTGAAGCGGCGAAAGCAAACAATTGCGAGATTAATACTTGTACTTAATGCTTGTTAGTTATTCAAGTATTTTAAATATGCTCCTAAAGCAATATGAAAATTTCGCTATTATTTACTTTAATTAATAGAAAACAAACAAAAAACGTGAAGTTAGCGAAAACGAGAGGAAGATGAAAGTGGGCGAAAAGAAGAAGGCGGCGGCGAAGAAAGTTTGGAAGTGGCGCTGCATCGATTTGAAAAGTTGAGCGTAATTTGGTGCAATCAATTGAAGTGCGCTCTTCTCGATAAATCAATTGTTTGCGCAAAAAGACGAACAAACGATTTGTAAAGCGATTGTTTGCACGCACGAAATTGAGCGCAGATCGCTTCGCTTGTTTCTTCCACTGCCGACTCCGAAGCGTACAACGCGTGTGGTACGGCAATAAGTCGAGCGCCATTTCATTCTCAGTGAACAAAATGCTTGCGCTCACGATTTATTCTAATCGTCCAGCGTTTGCTCTTCAATGCGATTGCTGTGGGTGCGAGCAGTGCGACTAAGAGTAGCAAAGTGTGGAGCCGAACACAAGCAGCGATGATTGCGTAATTAGAACGTAAATGAAGAAGTAGAGTGAGCGGTGCTCGCGTTTGGACAGCGAGTGCAATGGAGGTCTGAAGCGAGCAAGAGATGTAATCTGTGCGCTGTGTGCGTAGCGTATAGAAGCTAATTTGAGAGTCAGAAAAGTTTTTTGTTGTTGTCGCAAATAAGTTGAGCATAACTTTTGTGCGAAAGAGAGATGAGTTTGAAAAAGTATTTTTGCGTGATTTTAGCGAAAAAGGAAAAGAGAGAAAGCAGCGAACACACTGTGTGCAAGTTTAGCTGTGCTCTGCAAGTTGCTATGGAAATAAAGGATTGATTAGTAATTAACCGTAGAATTAATTATTGTCTGACGTGACACAAGTACAAGTAAATGCATATAACGTTTTATACGTTTAAAAATCCTCAAAGCTTAAAACCTTCTTTCGAGCGCAAAGCTTGATTTCTGCTTAAAGTTAAGAGATGAGATGAGCACAAAGCAGCAATTCGCTCCACACTCGATTTTGCCTCAAACGCTTTGCCTCTCCTCTTCAGCTCTGCTTCCTATACTCTCACAAGTTACTTATATAATGCACCAGCTCTTCTCTGCTCAGCGTTTCATGCAGCTTTCTTTCGCCGCCAACAAACTCATGTGCAAAACTCGTACACCAGCACTCATCGTAAACGCGCCGCTTTCTCCAAAACTGCTTCACACGCGAATACCTAACCAGATGAATAGCTAATCCTTCGTGTTTTCGGTCAAACCAAACTTTCAGCGCTATTCTCTGCATTCACACATTGAGTTCTTTAGCCGATAGCACGGAAGGGATCAGCTCAGCTGCTTTTGCTTTCGCTGATTACTGATCACAACTGCGTGATCACGAGCGCGAAGCGTCTCATGTTTGACCAAACATCATAAACGTTTAATCAAACCGAGTATCGGCGAACCAACATTTTTATTTATTCCTTAAGGTGCATTCAGCGCGAGCTGTTCCCAGTTGTTTTTCGTGCACATGTTTCACCGAGCTACGCAAAGAGTGTGAGTGTGAGAGAGAATGAAAAGAGTGAGGATGAGTAAATGAATGGAGCAATTGAATCACAAACAACTCTTTTCTCTCTCCATCTCAGAACGCACGTTTATCGGCAGCAGCGACCGGCAACGGAAAGCGATGCGAGATAACGCGCAACTCATCCCTCGTCAGGGGTCTCCTGTACCTGTGGGAGTCTGGAAGCGCATTAAAATGACGTCAAACGCTGTGCAAAAAGGAAATTAATTGCTTTTGGCTAAGAAACATTATTTTAGCGATGCTTTTAAAACAAAGTTTCGCTAATTTTTTTCGCTAATCGCTAATTTAAGTCCGTGAAAAGTTACTCTGCGTGAAGTTGCACTGAAAACCATTGTCTCGTTTGTTTCTAATTTTTTCTCGCCTTTCATTTTTCAATGCAAAGCTGAAACTGTAATCTTGGCAACGATCGCTAATTTAGCTCACAACTGCGAAACTTGGGAAAAACTCCTTCTCGTCACTGAAAAGTAGACAAATTTCTTTTCACATCATTTCGCGTCTTTCTGTGCTCTTCTTTTGTTTGAAGCGGTTTATAAATAGAGATGAGGATAACAGAGACGAAGAATGCCGAGAATGACCGAATTTTGTCATTTTTAATCAACCATTCACACCACCAATTTTCACCCACAGAGCAAAGCATTCTTATTGTCGAATAGTGAAAGCAAATTGTGAATATGCTCTTCTTAAATTAGTTTTTGTTTGCCCCACAACTATGGAGCTGTGAACGCTTTTTAATACGACTTAATTCGATTCGAGTTTTTTTACGTGTTTGAGTAGGCAATAGGCCCCTGGAGGCGATGTTTTTCTGAGTGATGAAACCCTTTGCAAGCGTTTAAAGCCATTTGAAGCGATGTTTTTTATATATTAGCGTTAAATTGATTTGTTGAAAAGAGCTTTTCTTTGCTCCTCTTTTTTAACTCCATTAAACTCACGAATTTTTTTACGCTCACTTCATTACTTAACATCAAGTGTAACACTTGTAGCTTTGAGCCGTAGTAATAAACCGCGAGGGACTCGATCGCTCTCTCCTTCTCTCGCTTTCTCTTCGTGCTTCAGCACATAGGTTTTTGCTCGCTGAACAGAGACACACTGAATTTTGATCTTCGCTTGACTCTGGATCGCGTCGGAAAAAAGCGCGGCTTCGCTCGCATTCAAAGCTTTATTACATCATTATGCAAATTGCCTCGCGATGTGTGTATTTATGTATGTGTTTATGCGTATATTGTGTGTACAGAGGTTGTGAAAGGATGAGGGATGAGGATGTCATTTGTTTAAACGAAATCAAACACTCAAACCATCTGTCAGTTGATAGCTATTTAACTCGAACGACGTGTATGCTTCGCGATGAGCTGAAAAAATAGTTCGAGAGAAGACTGTCGAGCAGAATGCTTCATCGCAATGTGTTCAGGTTTTAAAAAGGTTTTTACGAAAGTGATGAGCGTAAAGGGTGTGCACACAGCCATGTAATGAAGATGATGGAAATTCGCTCAAATCTTCGGATGCAGTGCATGTGAACGTGAGTGTTTAGAGTAAGCGAGCTCATCTTTTTCGCTTCAAACACTACACACGTATATACACTTGAACGTGGAACAAAACTCGATAATGGCTTAAATAACTATACAGGGATTAAGCCCGTTGCTGCTCTCGTGATTTTTTCTTTCCACTGATCACCCTGCTCGCATCGAAAGCCGATAGCTTTTAAAGCCGATCACTTCCATGTGAAAAAGTTAATTTGTGTCGCTGAACATCGCGCTCTCATAATTAAAAGCATTGTTCTCGAGCGAAAAAGTTCTCGAAAGTTTGGCAAAAAAAAAAAACGGTTCGATGGCGAAAAGTTTGCTCGATTTAAGTGCAATTTGAAAAGTCGAATCGAAAGGCAAATAGAGATGATCGATAAGGTCGAGGGAGAAAAAGCGAGAGACGCCTTCACTTAATTAAGAAAATTAGATAGGCAGAAAAAGCGTTTTCACGCCTTTGCCGTGAAGCTAAATCAGACTTATTTATTGCGTTTAAATTATACAAGAGAAAAGATTGTCTTATAATCTGTTTTTTCGCAGAGGCGATAAAAAGCCTCTTTTCTGCTCGGCGCTCGTAACGCTTTTTAAAGCGCATCTTAAAGCTCAATTAACTTTTCCGCAAAAAGTAAAGAGAGTATGAAGTATGAGGCGAATGTGAGAGGAGCGTGTGTTTAAAAAAGAGCAAAGCAAAGAATTCGTAATGAAAAAAAGCTGTGCGATCAGAGCGAAGCCTGCGAGCAATTGAAACAAAGATTCTTCGCTCTCGCCGCGCTGAAAGCATGCAAATAATAGGCTTCTATGTGATTAAGGAGTGAGCGCAAGTATTAAATGTACACGAACTGCCGTGATTACATTTTGATATATTCACGCTAAGTAAGTAGATGAATATATATAAATACATATCCGCGCTAAGCGCCGCTAAGTGTAGCGAGAGAAAGACGGGAATAAGAGAAAAATCGAGATATCATTTAAAATCTACTAATAATAAAGTTTGGAGCCTTAATTTTCTACTTTTATTCCTCTGAGCTTTGAGCAATGGATTCATAATTCAACGTTGTTAGCGAAGCCTGCCAGTGCACAGATGAGCAAAAAGAGAGAGTAGCGCTCGCTTTGTTCTAATTACAATTGTAATGACAAGTTGCAAGTAAAAAGAATTCTGTCTTAACGCCTAATGTTATGTGACACTCGCGATTCGGAAACATGAAACAAAATTTGTTTGCCGATGCTCCTTACGTGTCGCCCGCTCCACCAGCAATTTGCTCTCGGCCTCTCGGCTCTACGCCGCTGTCGCTCGCCATCTCATCTTCTGCTATTCTTTAAAACGTCTCTGTCAAGTGTAATTAAATTTGGTCCAACTTATTGCGCGTAATCTGCTCCTCGGTGCTCGCTGAAGAAGAAAATTTATCACCAGCACACAACAAACAGCATCGCGCTGAAATGCGAAATGCTGAAATTTGAAGTTGGAATCATTAGTAGCGTTTGCAGATTAAAGGTATGCATTTTTGTACTCGAATCCTTCGAGAGTTTTCTTCAAAACTCTTCTCGCTTTCTGTCCAAAATGTCAGTGCAGAAGTGCGGTTTGAAACGAGTGCGTATATCGCGTTTGGCTGCGAAGTGATGCAAGTTTCATTTGTGTCTCTCACTGATAGCAAATGGTTCTAATAGCTTTTTAAATTGTTTCATTCGTTCGTCAAAAAGTATTGAAAGCAATGAAAGAAGAAAAAGTGACACTCCATTATTCTTGGCGAAAGTTTGCTGAAACTGAAAAATGAAACGCGATTCGTTAATCTTGAAACGAGAAAACGAAAAAATAAAAAAAAGCCGAGCGCAGCCAAAGTGCGCTTCTCTTTCGCACAAATTAACGAAACTTTATTAAAACGAAACTTTTAAATTAAAATCACGTCAAAAGGCAAACAAAAACAATGTGTATCTCGCTTTCTCTTTCGCTTTCTCATTTCGCTCTCGCTTCCCTCTCTTCTCCACTCTTATCTCGCGTTTCTACTGTTTCAACCGAACCAAACCCTTTCTCGGTCGCAAAGCTCGTCGCGTTCGCTCGCTGCAATTTCTGCCCAGCTTCACCTAACTTGAAAAAGAAAACTCACGCTTGCCATATAAGTCTAGCATCGATTTGTGCACACTCGTTGTACGCACTCATCTGCTGCACTATCTTCTGAAACAAAACTTTTTAATTCGCAAACAATTACTAAATTAAAATCGAAATGCGGAACAAAAGCGAAGAAAAAGAAAGTTCGAATCCATCGCGAAATTGGCAAGTGAAAGCGAGCGGCGTGTGCAACGCTCGTCTAAAGGAGCGCAAAGTATGAACACTTTTCTTCGCACTTGGAGCGCAGCGATGCCGTTCACTCGACTTGGAGCGACAGAGTGTTTTCGCAATTATTGCTGTCCATAAAGATAACATCCTTTCACTTGCTTTTCACTTGCTTGCACTTGCTTTCTAATTAAAACAGAATTTTTAAAAGCCACTATCGCTTAGAGTTAAGTTGAGTGCACAAAACTTTTCTCGCTGCCGTTGTTTGTCCTTTTCGCCCTCATTCGCTTCGCATCTTTCGCTCAGCTCTCTCGCGTTCTCTCGCATCTCATCTCATCTCTCCGCTCTCATCTCCGCGCTCTCTTTCTCTCGCTCTTCTTCGAGCGCAGTAACATTTACGATAGCATTAAAGCTGCAAAACAAGAAAAATAATAATTATAATTAGAGGCAAAAGAGTTGTGTGTGTATTTGTGTGTTCATGTTGATGAAGAGTTCGTTTTCGCTGCTCGCAAAATGTGGGCCGTACTTTGCTAACTCTTTGGTGCAGAGCAAAGAAGTAGCAGCAGTCGCATCAAGAGTTGCAGGCGAGCGATCGATACGCGGTCAAAGTTTTGATTCATTAAATTTAAATTTGATTAAAAGAAAAGCGTTCGAATAGCGAGAGCAAGAAAAGAGGAGGCGACATTTTTGATTTCGCTCCAATTTTCAACAATTTTCGAGTAACGCAACCACACAGAAACATATCGCAGCGAGCAAGTAACTGTTGCAGAAATTTTTGCATGTGTATATTTCGAGTTTGCTAAGGCTTTCGCTTTCATTAATCGTGCTCGACGCTGCTTCGCCAACAGCGCAACATTCTTCTTTGCCTTCGGGGAGGCATGCCGCTCCTCTCATCAACTATCAACTAAACTATCACAAGTACAAACTTTTCAACTTTCTTCACTCTTTGTCACACATTTTTTCAGATTTAGCCGCGCTCCCACTGCTCGCTTCACGTGTCCACACTGAGCTAATATTGTATCAGCAGTTTTATTACTTTTGCGAACCAAAGTCGAACACAAACTGCTTGGCTAACGATTGACCATTTTGCTCTCGATTTGAATTTTGCTCGCTTTGTGCAACGTGCAAAGTACAGTGAAAGTGCGTATGAATACGAGTTGTGCAGGTGCGACGATCGATTGTTTATCGCTATTTCTGCGTCGCGTTTGCACGAATTTAATTGAAAAGTTGTCGCTTTCTGTGTTCTATGTGAACGCGAACGTCGATATTGATATGTTTGTAAATTTCGAAACGTCTGCAAAACACGAATTGTGCCTCGCTTCAAATGAAAATTAATTTCATGTGACTCGAAACATGCGATCAAATACATTTTAGTAATACACAAAGTTAGTATTTGTAAATATCGAAGATTAGGCTTCGCACTGTTCGATGCGTGTTGCTGAAAGCGCTGCATCCGCCAATTTCGCTGCACAATTGTTTGCTTTCGAAAGTATTCGATTCTGAACGCGTTTTAAGTTTCAATGAATTTAATATTTATGCAAATTCGCGTCGAAACAAATGAAAATTAATTTTATCAATGATTGTTTGCGCTTTAAGAATCGAGTTCGTGTGTAGGCTTTGTGAGTGCGTTCTCGACGCCGCACAATGCGTTGCGTTGCAGACGCGATGGTAAACTAAACTTCTCAATCGAATTTCAGTTCGCAATATTTTCGAATATAAATTGCGCTGCTTAAATGGCGAAAGAAGAAGAAAAATTCAATTTTTAAACGCGTACAACGTGAATGATACACTTTGCTCGTTATAAAGTTTCATTTGCGCCTTTTTTTCACATTGCCTCGCCTCAATTACTCTCCGCATTACGAGAGCTGTTTTCGTTGTGTCCGACGCTGGCAAAGTTGAGACGAAAATTTCGCAGCGTTCAATGTTATTTTTGCTGAAAAGCGAGAGGCAAGTGCTAGGCAGCGAGCGAGAAGATGACGTGAGCAAAATGTATAACGTTTTTAAACATCTCAAGTATCTGTCAACTGAAAATTTGAAATTTGCCATTCATTACGCCGAGCGAAAATTAATTTTCAAGTTTAATTGAGACCGAAAATTGTTTATGCTGCTGTGCTTGCTGCTGATGCTGGAGAGCGGCGAAAAAGTGTATTCAATCACTTGTCTGAGGTCTGCACTTTAGACAGCGATCGAATGCTCGCATTGCAATAGACGAAGAGAATAATGCGAGTCGCGAAATTGCTTTCTGAAATTTTGCGAGAAATTAGCTTGACAAGCGGTGGACATCGGCGCGACCGATTGCAGCAAGCGAGTACGAGCAACTCGGAAGGAATTTGTCACTGCTGTGTCCGATGACGCGGAATCTGAGCTCGCTTCCAATTTGATACTCCCACTTTGTATCGAAGAGAAAGTTTGAAAATATTTAAACTCGAGGTATTTCTGATCGAAATGCCGGTAATTGGTCCTAAGAGCTTTAGGTTCGTGCTTCTCTCGGCGTTCGCTTCTCGAGTCGAATTCGCACAACGCTTTTCACAATTGAACAAACCGCGAATTGAAAGCGCAAATTGTTTAAATGTGAAACTCGAATCGAGAAAAGTTGTGGAGCGTTGCTTCGGAAGCGAGCGATGGCCAACAATAAGCAGTTGAATGTGAGAGAAAAGCATCGCCTCTGTTCAAAATAAATCTGCTCGAGAAATGCGCCAACATTTGCCGCTCTTTTCACAAACACTTTTCTCGCCCAAATTTCCAACGCAATGTCCATTTGCTCTTCTCTGTGCGGCGTTTAAAAATTTCTCCACTTTCGACATCGAAATAGCTTTCAAAGCCGTTGTCGAGAAGTGGCGAAACGCTATTTGTTACAAACACTTTTGTGTTACCTTTTGTTACGTACGAAAGCTTGTTTACTTCAATTGTACGCCAAACTTTTACTTACAACAATTTTCCAGCTCACAATTGAAAATATTTCCGTTCGCGAATTCACGCCAAATGATGATATTTCATATTAAAATTTTTTCGCAAAAGTTTACAAATTCTTCAAATTGAATAAGTTTTGCAGCCGAAATTTGGGTCATTTCTTTATAGGCACAAAATCTTACTTTTCGGCAGTTTCCCGGCTTTTCGCCGCTGCACAAGGCGCGACAGCTAGTGAAGGCTGACCAAAGGCCAGTCTATTGCAAAATGAAAACATGGTTAAAAATGGCTTGTTTTGATGTGAATGGCGAGTGCGTTTCTAAAACAAAATATTTGGGTAAAGGATCAAAGCAAAACGTAGTTTTTGTGAGCGAGTGGGCTCGTGAAAACCAGTGTGCGCGCTTCAATTGAGTTCTAGCGTGAAAATGCGTCTCACTGTGAATTAGACGATTGCAAACGCTAAGGACGCAGACTAAAGGGTTGAGAGCGCAGAGTGTGAGGTATTGCGATGCAATAAATTTTCTCCACTTTCTAATCGCACAAAAGTAGGACAGTAGCATTCGATAAACTCACCTATGCATAACATTAGGTTTGATTTGGTGAATAAGGCAGCGAAAAGCGAGCGAGCGAGCGAGGAAAGAGAAGCGAGAAAGACGCGAGAGCAATAAATATAAATTTCAGCTCAATTCTGTGCGCTAAGAATTGATGGTTCTTGGCGCTCTCGGCGATTGTTTTCGTGTCAACAGCGGAGGAAAGCGTTCGCACTTTCAGCTGCATAGAAGTGAGAAGAAGTGACACACTGCAGTTAGTTATACACTGCGACGCGTTCGACGTGTTGATAATACGCGCAAAGTACACACCGCTTCGAAATGAGCCTTTTTGTGTGGGTACCGTAAGAAGCGAAAAGGGGAATATTTTGTTACAGTTACGTTCAAGAATGGCGAAATGGGTCGCTTTAAATTTCTTGCGCTGTATTTTCGCCTAAAAAAACAGGAATCGGAGACAAAAAAGCCATTTGCACGCGGCACGCGCTGCTGAGTTACTGCGCGTGCAAACGTCAGCGCAACGCATTTGGACCCTTTCACTCTCTCTCGGTGTGCTGATCTAATTTTTAGTCCCACTTTTCTCCGGCTCCGCCGCACGCAACAATAGCATCGGTAAAAGTTTTTGTCTCGAAAGTGACCGAAACGTGAAAGAGGTGCACACAATTGAAATGCTGGAAAGCAACAACAACAAGCTCTTAAAAAGACGAGTAAAAAGAGTAAAAAGCGAGAATTCAGCTGTTGTCGTGATTTAAACGCGAACAAATGTAAATTTTGTGCGAATTGTGCAAAAGAAGAGGTCAGAGGCATAAAGGCTGCGATCGCATTGTGACAATAAACGGGATCAAAATTTTTGCTTTTCACGTGAAACGCGAGCAAAACGCGAACCGTTTTTTCGCCTCCGCTTCTGATCGAAAGCAGGACAAAAACAGTTATCTTCTCTCGCTTCACTACCGGCGGACGCGTTCCTCCTGCACCGCGGACAACGGAGCATTGCGTTCCGTTTGTCCTACTTGCGCACTTGCAGGTGGTCAGCTCGCCGGACAGCAGTGAAGACTTGCTTCTTCGCGAGAGCAGTGTAAACAAACCATATTTCGAGCGAACAATGGCTGTGCGGACAACAGTCGCGCGACGAAGCGAGTGAAAAGAAGAGAAAGAGGTTTTCATTTGTAGCATCCGAACAGAGAAGGGTAGCTGCTGCCCGTTGTCCGCTCTTCTCGACTATGTAATGATGCTTGATTGCATTTTTGACTTCTTTCCTTCCTTCCTTCCTTTTCTCCGTCCATTGATCACTTATTGGCTTTGACCGTGCCGTAAGTGGTTTACGGGCAATTGTACGCTGACCACTCGTTGACCACTTCATCTGTTGTACTTGTCACAAACACAACGCACAATCTTTTCTTATTTTCCGTTCTTCTTTCGCTCTCTTTCTCGCTTCCCCTCTTCAGCTGGGCTCTCGCTCCGATCGATGACCACTCATTGAACGCTCATTACAACTCTAAAGAATTGTTCACTTATCGCGGGGAAGACGTGAGCATTTGGAGGTCAGTGGGCCAAAAGACCATTACTTTCTTTATCTGAATAATAGCAATACAATTTACTATTAAATGGCCGGTCAACACTGTGGTCAATGCACTTTGTGCAGAACGCTTCTTTCGGACAAACATCTTAATGCGCGCGGGCAGCGTAAAGTTGGCGTAAACTTTCGCTTCACGAGAAAGTTTCATTGCGAGATTTCTCGCAGAGATAGCAAATTCTGATTGCGGATATTCGTTTGCGACAAATTTCGCTTTCGCGAAATCCGCGCTCGATTTACTTTCCGTTTCTTGAAAAACCGAAAAAACCTCTTTTGCCTTTTTGTCTTTTTTCTTTGAAAGCGACAAAATACGCAGCATTCAATTAAGCAAAGCAGCGCATCAACAAAGCGAATCCTTCCTCATCATTGACGTTAGAAATGTGTCGCAACATCTTCTTCCAGCTTTGCCTCAAAGTGAAACAAAGTTTTCACGCACTTGAACGCAAACAATTTTTCTTTCTGGTTTATCTGGTTTGCGTATTGAGCAAAAAAACGATTTTTGATATTCAAATCGAAGCCGGATAGCTTTTCACAAATTGCGGCTATCCAACTCATCTAAATTTAATTCACTTCGTGGTCGCGAATTAAACATTTCCGTTTTTTAACATGACAAAAGAAATCGCTTATTAATAATTAGCAATAAAAAAATGAAAAATTCAAGGAATGGAACATGAGAATTTATATGAGCGAGAAATTTGCGAACAAATGAAAAGTACGAATTTCACGCTCTGAAAAATTTATTTTGTTTTTCTCCTTTTTACTCTATTCATTGACAGAAACACAGATATGGAAGATAGGAAGATTGCGCAAGAACACAAATTTTAAATCGCTTCTACCATTTGAAGCGTACTTATAACACCCACCAAACATCACTTAAATTAACGCAAACTTTTCAAAGTTCAATTGACTTACTCAAATTGGTCAACATCTTTGCTGACTTTAGAAACTTTGGTTTTTACAATTTCGCAATTGTTTAGTCGACGAGAATAAGCTAAAACTTTATTTGTCTCGATATTTTTATTTGATTTGCATCATTCCAAATTTATTTCGAACGATAAACAGTCGATTTTATTGGCTTTTAGATTGCTTCAATGCAAAATCTTTTCAACTTAGAAATCGCGATAAATTTAAGCTTGAAAATAATTATTAAAAAATTGAACGAACAAAAAGCAGATTCTTGAAGTTAAACAATTCAGATGCTTGTAAAAACCAGAAGCGTGGCTGCTTTCTTAAGCCACAATTTTTGTGAACATAAATTTTTCGTTTTGTAATAACAGAAAAGACTGATCAATGCGATATTAATCTCGAATCGAGATTCATTAATCTCCGTCAAAAACTTGGCTAAAGCAAGTCTAAAACGAAATATTTTCGCCAGTTTCGAGCATTGTGATAATTTGCTTTTCGAATTAGATCGCTGGGATAATGTTTCGTCGCGTTTTATCGTTTGTTGTATATTTAAACTGAAAATGCGAAAGTGCGAAGAGAAAACAAGAGTGCGATACGAATAGAAAGATGCATGTGTGTGAGAGAAGGCAAAGCCGATAATTCACTCGCAACAAGCTTCGCATTGACAGCGAGCGAGACGTTTTTTGCTGGATCGGAGACCACTCGAACCCACTTTATATTTTATTAATTACGTAAATAATGTTTTTAAACAAATAACATGTTGTGAATGGAAAGGGCGTGCGTCGCAAACACACGACACCTTTTTGTTTGTGTTACTTTTTGAACTCGAAAAGTGTGCGATTTGCACTCGATTTTTTTTTCAGCGTCATTCAAATTATTGACTTCGCATCTTTCAAACCGATATCCGAGCTCGCAATCAAAAATCTCAGCAGAGGAAGGATGCTGTTTGAACTTTGTGCGAACTCGACAAACGCCGTGAACCGTTTCGAGCATTCAGACTGCCATAAGTCGCATTTAGCTTCTGTTTTCACGCACCGCTTTATTCACGATTGAAACGAACGGTTTCTTCATTCTTTTAAGACCGTTTAAAGCTACGCACTTCAGCTAGATAGCGCATCGTCTGAACTCGCTGCTCGGCAATTAGTTTCCGTCTAATGGTTTATCAATGAGTATTGTGTGGCCGTGAATTGAGCGATGATGTGAAAATGGTGTCCAGTTAAATAAGCATTCATCTAATTGTGAAGCAGTTTGTGAAGAGCGAACAAATAGCCAATTGCGTAAATGCGCGTTATGAATGCAATTAGAAAAAAAAACAGCAAAGCAAACACAAACAAAGCAATTTGAGGTGGATAGACATAATAACTGCAGCGATGCACAATGCATCCATTGATTGCAGAAAGCTTCGCAAAAGAGCGTTTTTACAGAGCGAAAGGAGAGCGTGAGATAAATGGTTTCTCCGATTTGGCGCTTAGTTTAAGTAAGATAGTAATGAGTGTAGTTTTGCGTGCGAGCGAGTATCAAACTTAGGTACGAGCGCATGAAATTGAATATGGCATTAAGTTTTTTCAGTGCGCCTTTTGCATCTGCGACTAGCGAACGAAACTTAATTTTTTGCTTCCAGATTTATTATTTCTTTTTTTCAATCGCGTGGAAACCACGAAAACGATTTGCTCCAATTTCAATGACAAAAGCGAGACACGAAAACACTTTCTTCTCTGTCAGCTCGAATCGATTGCATTCTGCTTTTTATTTCACGTGTCTTCAGTGTATAAGTAAGTCATAATTAACTTTCTCCGTGTGTACTTTTCAAAAGCGAACGCCTCGACGCGCTTCTCGCACCGCGAAAAGTGCGGCAAATATTAGCCGAAAAACGTTTATCGTTTATGGTGTTTTCTTCGCGCTCGTTTATGTGTTTTACGACTGTTCTAAATGCTTTTCTTATTCGCGTTTCACATCTATTTTCTGCAATACTCGAGCGCGGCGAGTTGTGTGCGTCCATTGATTGAAAATGGTCAGTGTAAAAGCCGTTCGCAAAAATGTAAACAGTGTCTTCGAACGACACAATAAAAAGAAATGAAGGAAATAGTGGCACACTTTGGCACACAACTAATCGTCTCCACTCTTTGTATTGACTTTTAGTGAAAAGACGCTTTAAAAAACACGCTCACAATAACAGCGTTTTGTGTATAAATAATGGACTTTTTAATGACGCTCGCAATCTTTGCACAAGTCGTTTCGGCGACATTTTTTTAAAGCGATGCACTCGAACCGTGTGCAGCAGCAGCCGCAGAGCCGCGACGAAAGGCGATATCGACAACACTCGCCATACGAGCAGCGCGAGTCGAGCGATGTAGGCGACTCGCTGCTCGCGTAGCTCGAATACGAGAAGCGAAACGCACGTTTCGCTGTTTACAATTGACTCGGCGTAGATTTCTCGCGAAAACACTCTCCACTTCTCCCTTCTCTCGCTTCTTTTCGTGCTGCAAAGCTCGTCGACTTGAATGACTTTTACGCAATCATTTTCGTAATTGAATTTTAGAACAAAAAAATTGCGAACAAAACTTTTTGACAAAATTTTATTATCGATTCGCTTGTTTCTGGCGAAATACGCGTTACGCTTGAAATGGAAAGCGAAAGCAACCGAGTTGGCAAGTACACTTAGTGCGACTCTCGAATGAAGCAGCTACTTTCGCATGCATAAACAAAGCATTTTAATTTAAAACGCCGATCTGCGAAGAAGCTGGAGAGAATCGGATTCGCTTCGAAATGCGCGAATTAAAATCGCAATGAGCGCGTAGACGAGGCGTAGTGCGCCACAGCCGTTTTGTGTTTGTCGTTAAAACTTAATATATTAGCGCACAGGTAAAGGTGAACACAGGTGTACACTTTACTCTTTCGCGCTGTTTGCTATTCATTGGCGAAAGTGAAGAAAGATGAATTATTGCCGCGCATTTGTGCGTGTCTTTTACCTGCGTTCGTTACTCGCAGCGAAAACAAAAAGAAAAAGTATTAATCAGTTTGCACATTTACGCGTGTTTGTGTCATTCATTGCGAAACAAACAGCAAATCGCTGTTGTTTTTCACTGTCTAGCAAAGGTTACTCGAGCAGACGCTCGTCGCAGCCGTTTCAAAGCTCAATCTCTCGCCATTCACAAATTCGCTCGATTCTCTGCCTTGAACAATGCACGAAGAAAGCGACAGCGACATCGACATCGGAGCACAACTCGAGTTTGTGTAGCGAAATCGGCTGATTGCATCCTTTCAAAATGAGTGTCGCGTATTTCGCTCTTGCAATCGGCCCGAAATGCAAACTCTTCACGCGTTTTAGGCGCGCTTAATGAGAAGAGCGAACAAAAGTTTTCGCGTCTTATTCGAAAAACGAAAGTAAAAGTCGAATAGAACAACGAAAGCAATTACTGTAATGATAATTGCTTTACTTAATTATTGCGGAGTTTAAGAGTGTTTTGAATGCACTGCGCACCGAGCGCTGTTTCGTCTATCTATCCGGTGAGCCGTGAAAAGATGCGTAATAAAAAATTAATATTTATTGCGTTTTGAAAGAAAATTAGTTTCTGTGCGATTTGCGAAGAAAAACGTCGCTTTCGCGGCGTACTGGCTGCTCTCCTCGCGTATAGTGTCGAAAGCACTCCATTTGTTCAAAGTTTTTGCAGCGAACGCTCGAAAAGAAGCTCAATTGAGAAACGCTAGACGCAAAAAATGTGCGACTGTTGCTTTGCTTTGCTTTCGCAGCTTTATTGTGTTTTTTGCACTACGCAAGTTGGACGCGAAAACGATTAAAATGAAAACGAAAGATTTGAAAATGCAAAACAGGGTATTGAAAACAATTAGTATTCAAATGATGAGCGCTGCAGTAAGAAATAAAAGTTATCTGCTTTGTCATCCTCGCCTGTGTTTCTTTCTCAAAAACTGTGCTTCGAGTCATTTATTATTGAAAAGTATCGAGCCGAAGCGTTTGCGAACTCTCGACCGAGTCTCAACGTCGCTTTCGGTTCGCGCTCGCGAGCAGCGCGTTGTTTGCATTTTTCGCGAGAATCGCTGTTGTCAGCGGCGACTGCCAGCAGAGGCATCCAAAAGCACAACTCTTTCGGCAGATTGCGGCGAAAGACGGCAGAAAATGAAGACGTAGAGCGGAGAAAGCGAAAGTTCCTTGACCTTAGCGGTCGCATGCACGGTACTGTTTTCGCAAACAAGCGCAGCAATTGAAGCGCACGGCGCGTGCAACGCATGTTAAAGAACGTGTAAAGCACGCGAACGCGGCGTGCGCGCTTCAGCATTAAAGTCTGCCGTGTGTCCGCTACCCAAGGCCCACCTGCCATCGCTTCGCTCGCAGTCTTACTTCATCCGTATACTTGTTTTCACAATTTAAAGGCAAAAATAAAATTCGTACAAAAGGGGGGGCCCGCCACCATTCCGTTATAGCTCTTCGCGATCGCATTTTTTCGCCTGCATTTCGAGAAAACATTTTCGGAACATCTGCGATACGTGTGCGACTTGCATCTCAAGATGCACTTCTTCGCTCACACTACCTTTGCTCTGCATGCAAGTGAGCCGCTTCGCGTCCATTAGCGCAACGATCGCTTTTATGATCTCATGCGTTCATTAAACGCGTTCACGACCGCTTTGTTTACAAATAAACAGCGTACCTCTGACCTCTGCAGTCGCATCGCATCGTTTCGAGCAGAAAAATGGAAAGCAGTGGAAATGGATTGCGGTGCTTTGCGCTCGATTCAAACGGTAACATTAGAAATATAACAATAAAAGGAAAGCTGTTTCTTGTAAACGTTAAACGAAACCTGTCAATATATATATTTGTGCGATATTTTTGCTGCGAAACTTATGTAAGAACAGCGCGCACACAATAACATGTGCGGCACGCCGTGTGCGAGCAGAAGAAGAGTGCGGGAGGGAGAACGCGGACCCACACCTCCCCCGCTTTCGCTGCTTTCTTCTCTCCGCAGCCCGCGAGACACTAAAAAGTGTTTCTTTCACTTTTTCTGCTGCCAGCTCGCAATTTCTTTTTCTTTGCGAGCAATTGTTCTCGCCACGTCCCGTTGCAGAATGGATGCTCGCCGGTGTTCAAAGAAGCCAACTGCGAACTCTTATTTTCGCGCTGCGATCAAACTGCCGTTTAGCTGCTCGTCGCACTCGGCTTCGATTGCTTTCTCTGCCACCGCACCATTCGCACGAAAATCGTCAATTTTGCACTTGGTTGTCTCTGTTTGAGAACAGTGCGGCATACAGCTAATCGCGTTCTGGTTACGCACGTGCCCGAAGCGTTTTTGCGATCACAGGCTGAAAAAGAAATTTAATTTTTCTTATGTTCTGCTCGCAAAATGTTGAAACCTAATACTTCACTCATCTCCAGCCTGCTATACACAAATCAAATTTTAATTTTCGTTTGTATTTTCACCGTGAGCAGCGGTAATTGAAATTGATGTTTGCACATAAATTGTACGCTCGTACGAGCGCTTTATTACAGAGGCAGCGTTTCGAACGCACTTGCAGCGTCTTGCAGCGTCTTCGCAACCTGCGTCCAAATTAAGCCAACGACTCGGCTGTTTGCGGACTCTGCAATTCGCCGTGCGTTTGCATATCGCAAAGTGTGTGTTTGTGGCGCTCATTATTAAACGTAAGCCGTGAAAATGGATCATCGCCACTTTATCGAAAATCTTGCTTCGAAAATAGATACGCAAGTCAACGTCCTTTGCCTGCGTTCGCTGTGCAAACCTATAACAAAGGCAGTCGAAGAAAATCGATTCCTTAAAAACCGAAAACGCACTAAATTAAAATTAATTGCAGATTGAAAACTTTCAATCGAACGCTTCGTTTTGTTGTGTGCGCTCTACGCATTGATATATCACTGCGCTGGATGAGTGTGCCGCTGAATTGAGGGGTGCAATTGAACACGCAGCGTACGATGTCACGGTCTACTACACGGAGAAAGTGGAGTACGGATGAGATGAACTCTGTTGCGAGAGGTTATAGACACACAGACCTGATGGCTGTGGGGTAGGCGGTGATTCGCGGTATAACAGTGGATGGCTTGTGTGCCGAGTCTGATGAAGAAATGTGGATTACTGTGTGCGGAGCAGCTGTTCTTCGTTAACAGTTCTGTCAACTTGTGGTCTTTTCGAGACCTTTTAAGAATAAAAGATTAATAATAGGGAGCGATGTCGAGAACCTCGGGTATCGCACCGCCAAGACCAATGTCCTGTTCCTCTCACCGCTGGGCTACCGTCTGGTCAATGACTTAGAAAGTGTAGCCACTCGCTTTCGACGGTCAAATGAAGCGATGCACAAAGTACACGCACACAAAGGGCCAAGTCTTCGCCAATAATAGATGCACAGCAATGGGCATTAATGATCATTGATCAAGCGACAAAATTGCCGTCTTTCTGCACGCCGTGTGCATTGAGCCAATCTCGCAGGAAGAGGAAAGTGCGCGATTCGCCCGTGGCGCTTGTTGCGAGCGCGTTTGTTTTGCGAAAGAGTAAAGCGATCTGTTTCTCTGTAATCGTGTTGTTTTCATTGCAAAATATTGAGAACGAAAAAACATAAGTAAAATCGAAATCGTCGCACATTTCGTCGGCAGCTGATATTTACATCTCGCTGTTTGAAATTACAGTTTTTCGCAGCTTTAAGTGCGCTGTTCACTCTTTGCACTGCGACGCTTGGACCGCAAAGAAAGTTTTTCATTCAACGCTCGCCAATGCCAAGGTCTTGTAAGTTTTGCTTCCTGGTTCCTACCTCTCTCTCTCTCTCTTATCCCGTCAGTTAGCGCAAAAAAAGTGAAAGAAAAAATATTTATGAGCAAAGGTACACTCTCGCTGGTGAGGCACGCGACACGCGCGCTCTTTGATGCCGAGCCTGCAGCCGCTCCTTAATGAAGGGGAAAACGTGAAAAGGAAAGCAGCCCAAAGGCCAGAGAGCGAAAAACTTCCGGGTTTTCAGCGAAGAATGTACGAATCTTTGTTGAAAACGTGTGCGAACGCAGTAGAAAGTGCGACGAGCGAGAGAGTGAATGGGAAAATTGAGAAAAAACAGCTTCGCCTTTGTCGCTCAGTGGCAATATGTAGCGAGGTGAAGCGCGGCAGCAGCCATACGGTTAACGGTGCTATTTAAAGCAGCGGTGATGCGTTTTCAAGAATTTATTTTCGACTCGGCTCCTTCCACTTTCCACTACCGGCTTTCGTTTTGATATTGAAAGTGGATTCGCAAACAAATGCCCGAAACTGCAACTCGAGCAAAGAACTTTTTAGCGTAAATCACAGCTGCTGTTTTGTTTTCGTCCAACGTGTCCGAGACGCGTGTTGAACGAGTGCGAAGCGAGCGCGTGCAGTAGCAGCGAAAGAAAGCTCCCCGTTCGCAATCTTTGAATCACCGTTAGACACAACTCGCTGGCGCAAAAACATTTTCCCGTTTCAAAGCGAAGAAAGTGTGTGCCGATGTCTGCTGTCGATTGCTAACCTGTATCTGCCTGCGTTTGTGCGCCGTCTATTTACTTTTGCTTCCGGGATTCGCGAGAAAACAACTTCTTGACAGAAAAGGCTGAATGAACACTCACTTTCTAAACTCGTCACTAGCTCGCCTCGTGCCGCCGCGTTTGTAAGCCGTTCACAATGCAGTTTATGATTATAACGGTGAATACGAAATGCTGTCGCTTTTAGCAGATTTTTTATCCTTCATCGCACAGAGCTTCAATTTTGCTTGTCAAAATCAACCGATGCTTCGCCTCGTATTCTGGGCACACGAATTTGTTATTCATCACTTTCGCGGCTGAAGCGCGAGTGAAACGATTCTGTTTTGCACTTACCTTTGTTTACGAGCTCTAAACATTCGAAATCGTTCAGAGAAATTGGCTTTCTTTCTTAAAAATGCATCAATCATAACTTTAATAAACATCAAGTGAAGCCTTTTTCCATTGTTATTATTGAGACAGAGGCAAATGCAAAGTAGGATGCAGAGAGTGTGACTTGTGGTTCTTGAATCGATTAGCGCTGTGGTCTCACGAACGCGAGGTAATTTCTTGAGCAAAAATTGCGAGCGTAAACGCAACAGTTGAGTGAGTTGAGTCGACAAATTTGGAGAAGTGGCAAAGCGAAGCTGTTGCAGGATCTTTGCGAACGCGTGCGACAAACGCGTTTATTGAACGCATCGATTATGCAATTGAAAAATTGATTGTGCGAAAGAGAAGCGAAAATTGTGAGCCGAAAAAGGGTTGATTGCGGAGACGCGCGCCAAAGACGAGACGTTGGGAGGCGAAGTTTGAATGGAGAGCGAAACAGCGCTCTGTGGTCAAAATTGCTTTTTATGTTGGTTCTTTTTAATAGCAAGCGATAAACGACCCTCACTTTTTCTTACATTGTATTTCGACTCGTGCACAGCTTTCTCTTTCCTCTCTCCTTTCTCCTGCAGAGACAAACACGCGTCACGAGCGTGCCGTGGGGACAGGTGTGAGTTGAGGGGCTGCGGAGGAGTCCGCTGCCAGTCTTCGAAGATCTCGCGTCTCGTGCCTGTTCGCGGGTGGACTGTGCGCCCGCTTCTGGCTTTCGCTCGCGAGGAGGGAGTACAAAGTGCTTGTTTTCAAAAGAGGCGAAGGATAGTGAGCTACGTGAAAAGAAAGCCTCTCGACAGGACAGGGGCTGCTCAGGGTATCTATGGTAATACATCGTCGGGGATCGACAAACTCTAAGAGGGCTTTCGCTCTCTCTTCTCTCGCTCCGCAGGGAGGGTCTTCGGCCGTTAGGAGAAAGCAGTACACTCTTCGCGATCACAAACTCGCTCTTAGTTGCATCCACAAGATTGATTGAGAGCGAAAGCGTAACGGTTTCTTCGCTTCTAACTGTCGAGCGGTTTTCAGCGGCTGCGAGCAGCGAAATTGTGCAAATATTTTGCGTTCGTGCCTTTCTTCGCCGGACAGCTCTTCAAATTCGATTAGCCAGCGTCCATCGTGCGCTCGATTTTGGCGTAAGTATGAAATTATTGTTTCTTTGTTTGTTGACGCTGCGAAGAAAAACATTCGCCGGCGTTTAATTGAACATATCTCGGTTCGTTGCGTCGCATATACTTTTATGCATAAGCTTAGTTTGCAAAAGTTTTAAAATTCAAATGTCCATTGGACCATAGTTACGCAAACAATTTTCGCGTTGTCCTCTTCTCTCTCTCTCCTCTTCTCTTTTCTCGCTGAAAATCGGGCGAAAAGCACGAATTCACGCCAACGTTCGCGTAAAAGTTGCTTTCGCCGACTAAAGTTTGCCGAAGCCTTCATCCGAGAAACGCTTGTCGTCGTCGTCGTCTTCCATTTACTCTTTGCTGAGCACAAGTCAATTTAAATTAAATTTCTATTAAAATTCGTGTGGACAGCGCGCAGAGAGGAGGCACAAAGAAGCGTGTTCTAGCGATCGAAGTGCTCCAAATTAAGCCGATGGAAATGAGGAAATAATTAGCCAAAGGAAAGATTTCGTACTTTTCGCGCTTCGCTACCACGCGTTTTACAATTTCGCTGCGATAGTGTCATTTACAGGGGCACTCGCGTTCTCACGGCTATCGCAGGTCGCCGCAGCGCAACGCTCGCAGAAGCTGCCGCAAACGCGGAGCTAAAAAAGCATCGCTAATCCACGTTCGCTGTGTTTGGTCGCTGCAAATTAGTTTACCAATTAATGGTCAATTGATGCACAAAAAATCATACAAAGTATGCGGTCATTTGTGAAAATGGGCGGAGAGTAGCTTCTAATTGCGAGCACTTTCACTTTGTTTCACCGCAAGCTTCGTTTTTACGCGAGCTGTACGCGCTTGCTAGCCGCATTTCGCAGTGAGTGAAGCAGATGAGAAAATAGGC
This sequence comes from Dinothrombium tinctorium, assembly GCA_003675995.1. NCBI lineage: Eukaryota > Metazoa > Arthropoda > Arachnida > Trombidiformes > Trombidiidae > Dinothrombium > Dinothrombium tinctorium. The sequence continues at coordinate 45,721 of NCKU01000012.1, read as the reverse complement.
GCTTTAGAGCAGCACTTTCTTGATCGTAGCTGTGCTAACTTCGCAAAACAATCACTAATTTCGTCAATTTCTGTTCTTCTAAATTAATTAACATGTAAATTAAGTACTGTAATGAGGCAAAGCAGCAAGTATTTGCAGAAGGTTTCGCGAGAAAGCAAGTTTTGCACTTTTTCTCGCTGTGTGCACAAGCGAAGTGATCGTTGAGCGAACGCGTTTGTATGTGAATTAAACATCGGCTTCGCGACGCTGATAAAATTGAGATTGTGACAGCAGTGCTGCAGCGAGCGAATCGATAGTTCCTTTCGAGAGTCCGCGTCCTTTCGAGAGTCCGCGTACCGCGTGGCTGAGCGGCGAGAGTGAAGTTCGAGCTTGGTTCTAAAAATTCGTTCGAACGCGGCTCAGTGGCGCTTTCTTGCTTTTCATTTTCCATAATTTGATTTCGACACAAAATGACAATAATTGAAAAGAAAAAGCAAGTCAACATTGCGAGAATATGAAAACGAATTTGGAGAATATGAAACTCTTTTGAAAATTTAAAACGCGTTCGCATTGATTTTCAGTTGGAAGCGATTTTGAGAAAAAGCTCGAATGGAGCGAAAAAATTCAAATCCTGAAAACTCGCGTGAATGTTGATTGTTTACCGACAGAAGACTTGAAAGTTTGGCGAAAAAGAACGCGAAACAGTTTATTTGAAATTCAATTTCGAGCGCTTTTCATTTTGGCTGAATTGAAAAAAAAGCGAACGATAATTGCAGCTTTTGGAAACGATGCGCTCATTGTCTGAAGAAGCTCGGCGAAAGGTGTACGTTTCAGTTGCAGCGAGAAAAACGGTGCAATTGTTTTTGTCGACGAAATTCGGCGAAATTAGGCGAGCGCAATTGTTTCGAATTTGGCGTTGTTATTAAATTAGAAGCGCGGTTATTTCTCGCATTATTGAAGAACAAAACGCGGTGTGTGCGAATGTGTTTACTCTGCGCTCGCAATAAATAACTGCGTTTAAGCCATTGTGTAGACGTGTCGCCTTTTTCAACTTATCGTTTCACAATTTGCAAATTGATGCGTTGTTTGACAAAGAGGAAAGAAGCTAAGTTCAAAGTATTGAAAGTTTGACAAAATCCGGGGAAACGAAGGAAAAAATGATTCTGTGTCTTAAACGAGAGGAAGCTGTTTCCGAGGTAAAAAACCGTGCGTGCAGTGTGCGGCGAGTGGAGCGGCTGGTACAGCGCTCGACGAGTGCACTAGAGCAGCGGGCTCGGGAGCGAGGAAGCGAGGAGGGGCGACCGAGGCAGCGAGTTCGGCTGATCCGAGTGCGTGGCTCGAGCGCTAAGGCGAGGGGAGGGAGCGCAGCGCTAGGCGAGAGGTGTTCCCGAAGACACGGCGAGGAGTGTGTACGGAGCATGGATCAGTAGCGCCTCACTTTTGCCATAAACGCTATTCATTTCGATGATCGCAGCGAGCGAAGAGTGCAAAGTGAAAAGTGTATCGCTGAGTGCCGAATGCGTGTTTCAGGCGAGTTTCGGCTAACGAGCGCTCAAGTGTTTACCGAAAGCATCTTTGGCCGCTCTTTCGGGTGCGCGTCTAGTGAGTGGTTAGCGAAGTGAGACCTGTACGCAAGCACTACTTTCTAATAATGAGTGCGAGATTCGTTTGAAGTCGAGAGCACCTCCTCCAAGAAATATCATCTTTTGAGACGTCTCTTAGCCTTTGAGAAGGTGGTTTCAAAGTTTCGCTTACGTTTCGCTATAAAAATCGACTCGACGCTCGACTTGGTACTAATTGCCGATCGCTGCACGTAACGCGTGCCACACTCCAACTGCTTCAGTTCGCTCATCGCAAGCATTCGCACACAAGTTGGCGGTGCGACGCTTCGGAGCTGCTTCGAACTGCTTCCAGCGCAGTGATGAACTGGTGAAGCACGCCATTCGCTATCTTCTTGTAAGACATTCCTCTTAACTTCTTCTTGCTCAACACTTGTGCACCGCTTCGCGAGCAGACATTCCTCCCGCGAGAAGAAGAAGCCAACCATTCTTCGCATTCTTCGCTCAGTCGCCCGGTCGCTGCGCGTTTGCTGCTGCTGCGTTTGCCGCTGCGAAGAAACCTGAATGTCTTCTCATCCATCGCTTTCTTGACCTGCTCTTTAAGAACATTTGCCTATATCAATTATAATAAACTCTTCTCTCTTATAGGATACGCGGTGAACGCTGCTTTCGACACGGACACTTCGAGGCGACCGAGCGTCTTCGTGTTGCGACGTAAGTAGCTTTCCTTTCGCCTTCTGCGAGCGCTTGTCGTGCGAGTCGTGAGTAAGAAGCGGTGTGCGATTTCGCTGCGATTATGACTTCACTTCGCTGCTATTTGAACTGAGAGTTCGAGTGCAATGCGAAGACATTTTTCGCCTGAATGCTGGCCAAGAACTGCTGCTTTGATCGCCCGTTTCGCAGTCGACGAAAGCCTTAAAAGTGTAACGAAAGATGCTGGCAATTGAGCATCGATTGGAGCAAACGGTAGGCGAGCGAAGAATCGAGAGCAAATTTGTGTACAATTAATGGCGAAGAGCGAAGAACATTGAAGCTGTTCTTTATGCGAGTAAATGATCGCCTTTCACAATGCTACAATTCACTCTTACAATTTCACCATTTTGCACAAGGTCTCTTCTCTCGCTGCTCTCTCTTCGCTTTTCAGCTCGCTTTTCGCCAACCGCTCGCTGCCGTGTTTGAACACTCTGCCGAGCGCAGTTTACCTGTGTACAGCTTTGACAAAAAGACAGTTGATTCGAAGCTGAATTCGAATTGCGTTCCCTCGAAAATAGGTTAACTCATCGTGAAAGGAAAGCGCAATAATTAGCGTTTAATAGATGCGATTTAAAGAGGACAGTTAAAAACTATGTTAACGCTTTCATGTATTTACATTATTTTCGCTCGGATATAAATATGTTACACTTTAAGTAAACTTCGCACATTTATTTCCATTCCAACTCGAAACAAACGCTCGCTTTGCGCAATTGTTCGCCGACTCTGGCCGCTGCGAGTCCGCTCACACGGCTGCCGACACTTCACTGCCTGATGCAGTAATTATTTTCATCTTCTTTTTCTCCACTTCTTTGTGAATGATGTAAAAAGGTACGCGAAACGCAGGTGTTTAATGTTTTCTTTTATGCACACACTTACTTCAGTTGAGTTGACGTTAGAAATAATATTTGCAGTGAAAATAACGAGCGCGACAGTTAGCAAGCAAGCAAGCAAGCAGCAATCATCTTACGCCAATCGCGTGTACTGTGGTTCGTAAATAAGCATTTTCGCTACTCCATGTCGCACAATATTCATATTAAAGCAGTAATGATAGCAATGAGAACGGCAAACACAATTGCGAACTGTCCGTTGCGAAATGCACTTCTTAATTATGCAAAAAGCTTATAATTGCCGCTATTATTGTACTTTGTTTGAAGATTTGAGAAAACAAATGAATTTCGCTCGTTGCGATTTCGAAATAGATTGCTTTCGCTTGTCGTCGACAAAGAAACGTAAAAAATGGCTTTATTAAAAAGAATGTTCGTTCTCCGAATTAATGACATTCGAGATACTCGCGAAGAAGTATTGATTGCAGCGAAGACATCGTTTAACGACACAAATACAGTCGTCATTTGTGGAGAGAGAGCGAACCAAACACGCAGCGAATTGAACGCTTTTGCTTTTCGCATTGTTTGCTTGTCGACTGTTGTTCGCGAAAGAACATTCGAAGCGACAATTTTCTTAGCAATGCAATCGCTGTTTTCAATCGACAAACGGTCAGCGAAAAACCGTTACAAGCGTCTTTCGAGCTCATCGCCGTCTTCGAGCTCGCAGATGAATCGAAGACGCTCGAGGCGAGCGCACAAAGAGACACAAACGGACCGCGATCGGACGCGTTAATTGAGTAAGATCGCGGGTACGCAAAGAGAGTAAGAGAGGGCAGGCGGAGAGAGCGAACGATGAGAATTTTGCTCGTCATCTCTTTTGTTGAGCGCACATAATACGTATGATTTTGTATCGTGACCATTGCGCTACAAGTGGCTGCCAAACATGGAAAGTGTGTGCGTTCGCCGAGCGACGCTCGCGAGCGGTGTAAGAAAAATTCCAAGACGGAGCAGCTGCTCGCTTGAACTTGCTGTTTGCGCTCAACATCTCAAACTTTAATTGGGGTAAGTGTGACCTGTCGACGCATTTACTTGCTCTCGCTTCTTAGATGCTTTATTGTGTTCTTATTGTGCCGAGAACGGAAATCGAAGCTTTGGTTTACTTCTTTTGCTGCTGTTTGTCCAACGATTCTCCGTTTCGTCCGCTCGCAGTGCACTTTTCGCTTCGGCACGCGCGCACGGCGCTCGCAGTGCTCACTTGGAACGCGAGCGCGAAGCCCCCCCGCTTTTAAGAGATGCTTAATTCTTGACTCATTCTCTTTTCTCGAGAGCTTGTCAGACGGAGGTTCGGACAAACGCTCTTTTGTGTTCGGTGCGGGCCGTGTCGCGAATGCCAGCGACGCGTCACGCGCAAGAAAAGCTATTGACCTAATTCGAAACATGTGCGCCTGTGTTGGCACTCACCGTTTCGCGATCTTTTTACGGTACTCTCGCGAACCGTTCAATGGCCACAGCCACCTGATAGTTGCTCGGCGTAAGACGCGCTGCTTGCCTCCGACTCGTTCTTGCCCTACTTTCGCCTCAGTTTGCTGCAACGCGTGCCGCGAGTGTGCTGTGCGGCGCGTGCTGTCTCGCCGCAACTCTTGGTCGCTTCAAAGGTAAGAAGTCGTCCCAGAAAATTGCGAAAACTTCTGCTCTTCGCTTGAATCGCGGTGTCGCTCGATTGCAATTAATGTAAACACGAATATGTTTCGCCGCTTTAACGGTTAGCCTTAAATCGCTTAATTACCCACACGCGAGTGGCGATATTTAATTTTTGCTCGCTGCGAAGCGAAGGGAAGCGAAAGATGGAAGCGGCGACCAGCATCTTAACAATTATCTTTCTTTTCGCCTGAACACTCTCCGTATGTTTACCTCTTCGACAGGTGCTTATCTATTTGATTGTGTAACAGATGCGAAAACATTCTTAATTATTATTATTGCGTCGATCGCTGAAGGTAGCGAGAGGCGAACGCCGTGCGCGGATCAGACGCGCAACGGGTTCAGCAAATTGCCCGAAACGCTCGTAACGGTTTCTGCTGCGTGCTTCGATTGGCTTGGAAGCGAAGTGGTTTCCATGTTCTTTGTTCTTGATTTTCGCAAATTGGAGCTTTTTTGCGAGTCACTAAACGCTGCGTTTGAGCGTTTGTGATGCTGCATTCGCGAGCAGAGACGATCGCGTCTTCGCATTTCACCACAATTATTCGCCTTGAATCGCAATTGATTTAAAGTAAATTTCAAGAAACGAGTGAACAAATTGCTTCTTAAAAAGGAACTACTCAAGGATTCGAAATTTTCTTCGCTTCTTTGCCAAAAACTTGGCTGCTCGCTCTGTCGCTCGCTCACGCGTCTCGATCGCATCGAATCGCGAATCGGATGCGTTTCTTGAAGACGTCGTTCTGTTCACGGTTTAACGTTTGAAAGAGAAAAGTGAAAAGCAAATATCGAATAGAATGCGTTTACTTCAACACGAAACTGATATCTAAACGTAATATTAAATGCGAGGACATGTTTGAACTAAAAAAATTTTGCTGAGATTTTGGCGCACAGCTTTCTCTGCCTTCGAGTTTAGCGCACAGTTAATAGTCACATCGCAGCGATCATAAAGTTGGATCGCGACGAATGTCAGCCTCGATCGTCGATCGCGGCTGCATAACAAGTGTTTCATGCTTGCGAGCGGCCACTTTGCGCCGCAACTTGAGCTCATTAAAGCGCAGTGAAAGCACAGCGAAAGAGAGAATGGAGAGCATAATATTTTCAGTCATGTCTTAGTTGTGCGAATTGTGAAATAAATATTGAAAAAGAAATTAAGGTCGTCGTTTATGCATAGTACGCTTCAGCTTTTCACTGACGATTTTCTGCAACTTTAACTTGGCAACCATCAAATCGAGCCTTCTGCCTCGCTCTTCTCGCTTCTTCGACGCTTCTGCCTGCGAAAACCTTCGATTACTGGCGACATTATGCAACGCGAGTGCCTGCTTTGCCGCCTGTGACACACTCGCCAAGACCTGAGAGCTTGAGAAAAGGAAACTGTGCGATAAGGGCGATTGTTTTCGCGGGGTAGCCTGGAAACTGCGCCAAGAAAGAAGCGCTACGGCACGTGGCGATTTAATGAGCAGAATTTGCGGAGCGCTGCTCCACTTAAAGATGCAGCGCTGTGTCGCTCTGCTTTCGAGCCAAGTGACGAAAGACGAGAAGTACGCGATTACGAAAGTGAATGAAAATCCTTACAAACATTTTGTGTTTGGTGTTTTCGTCGTCTCTTCCGTCGTTTTGTCGCTTCAAGACTTGCACGAAAGAGTGAAGATTTAATCGCCGCTGTTTTTACGCGTCAAGTGATAAAGTGAAAAACGCTCTGTTTCACGTTTTCCTGTCGAGCGAGGAGCTCTCTTTCGCGAATTTACCGTTGTATCAATCGTAGCGAGCGAAACACACAAATAGCGCTTACGTAGGATGTTGTAATTCGATGAAAGTCAATGACAAGATGTGTTCCCATCTTCTCGATAATTAACATCGACCGATAGCTGTGTGCACGTATGTAGATTGTGGTTCTCGCAATTTCCTTGAGGATGTTCATAATGCTAGCGCCTGTCGCAAAAGCTCGCAGCGAGCGTGATCAGATGAATTTGCTCGCTGCCGACTGTGTGTGCGAGAAGGCGCACGGCGAACAGAAAAAGTGAAATTAGATAACCTCCTTTAAGTTTAAAACAAAAGCGAGCAGATAAATCCCTTATACATTAAGCACTAAATACAATGTAATCTATTTTCTGTGCTCTCTCTCTCTTCGTTCTTTCGCGCAAACAATAAAATTATGACACAGCGTTCGCAGCGAGCTTACATAATGTGCGCTGCCTCATCCTTAGCTCGCTTTCGCTCACTTTGCTTCTTTCGTTGCTCTCTTCACGCTCAAAAAGCTTAATTAATGATCCAATCGCCTTTTGCTCAAATATTATTAATCGCGAGATAAGCAATAAAGAGCAGTCAAGTGTTAATGTAAGCAACGTTTTCACGCGTTTTCGAGATTAGCGCTCACATTACAAGAAAGTTTACATTGATTAACTCCGCTTCTCCGCTCACTTTATGCCTTTGTCGAGTCTTTTCACACCGCGACAAACTCAAAGAAGGCACTCACTTCTTATTAGACAACACTCTCAACGCTGCCATCCGCTCGAGTGCTATTCTGCGTTGATAACTCGCTGATTTGTAAATGCCTCCTATTTAGGTTACACCGATGTCTTCGGTTGCTAGACGTAAGTCGACAAACATTGCGAGCATTTTCACTCTCCGTTCGACTGCCTCACTTGGACCGCGGCGAGCCAGCGAGCTGCACCAAGCTAGTCGTCAAGTAGCCGCCGCACTCGAGCAAAGCAGTGTGCTCTTCAAGTTTCTTAAAGAGCGGAGATAGCGAGCGAAATTGAATGAGAAGAGTGTAGAGCATATTAGAATGCATACTCGAGCGTAATCTCGCCTTCTTCATTAGAAAATAGCTTCGATTGTGTGCTCATACGCGTAGAATGCGGTGTACGTGTATTTTTTCTTCATTCGTCGAGTGTCACACAATTGCTGTTAAGGAATAAAACATTGATTTGAGTTAGTTGCAACTATTGTCTTCATTGTTCTCCGCGGTTATCTCGCAAAGGAGCTTTCACTAATCTTTCGACGTTTGTTTTTCTTTTGTTTCATTCAAATCGCGCAAAAGATATTATTGATTTACTTTGTATTTTTGCACTCAAAAGTGTCGTTTTACTTTTTTCTTAAAACGCTTCGCTGTCCGTCGCGCGTCGTCCGCTCGAACATCGCTTTCTTCGCCGATTTCGCCACTACCTGCGCTCGAACCGCCGTCTCATTCACTTCGACACTGCACCGTTCGATTGTAAGTATGCCTAATAATGGCAGCTGCTAGAGTGTGCGGCTCTCTACAGCTGTTTCTGCCGGATTCTTTCCTCTCTCTCGCTGCTGCTCGCTGCTTCTTACAGCGCTAACAACAATAAATTAGGTGAAAGCAATTAAGACGTTATAGCCGCTCGCGTCGAACTGTTTGCAAGCTTCTCAGAAAAGTGGCCACGTTTGAGATCGCTGTGCTCGAATTCGCTTGCGATCGAATGTTTCGAAATCGCGACGAAAAGAGCGAAGATATCGGCGTGCAAATCATATTTCAAGCAGTGTTCTCGAACGGAGAACACTTTACGCGCAATAAAGCGTGCAACTTCTACAACACTCTGTAATTCGAGCTCTGCAAACATATTGTTCATTCTTTGTCCTCCTTTTCACTCTGCTTCTCTCGCCACACTTTTTGCGCTAAGAAGCGTCTCAACCGCTTTCTTCAGCGAATGTGTCTTGTGCGAATCGCATCGCTGTCGTCGAACACTTTCGCTGCTCGCCGCATCTTTTTTGCAGCATCCAAAAAACTGTTCGCGTTTCCGTTTCGCGTCTAACCCTTTCGTACTCTACGCAAAAAAATGTGCAAAAAGCGCTTTTTCGATTGAAAAACGCAGCGCTTTTTCGTGCACTTAATTTCGAGCATATGTTAGCGAGAAAATGAAAGAAAGCGATAAAAAAGTGAACATTTCGATTCAGTGTCACGGAAGGATGTCGCATTGATATCAGGCGCTTTCCACTGCTGCTCGCTGTCGATACGATTGCCGGCGGACAGATGCTGGACAGATGAGGAGTGAGCGCTTTTTATGCGCTTCAAGCTTCCTCGGAGTACGTGTACGTCGCTTGTGCATGAACGCAACGCGTTCGATTGTGTACGCTGCACGCGCGAACAGTGTTGCGGAGAAAAGTTTTGAAACGCTGAGACAAACAAACAAAGCGAAAGAAACAAAAGCGAATTGGAAAATTATTTCGAATTTGAATCAAAAAAACAACAGCGAAAGCGATAAATGACAGGAAAAGGCTGAGATATTTAAATATCTCAACACTCATTTCTAAGGTGCTTTCCGGTTCTATGTTTGTCTCTTTTCGGGTTCCGGTTTATGCGAAAAAAGAGAGCAAAGTAAGCAAAGAGACGCTTTCCGGTCGAACATCGCCCCGGACGTCAACCAAACTGTAAATATGTGGGAAATTTCGGTGGAACGCGCGCGTGTGACACTGTTTTCCACGTTTCGAGATACGAACCGAGTTTTCATTTGATTCAAGCATCTGTAAGATAATAGAGGATGCGGTCGACAACCGGAGCCATGGTCGTGCACCTTTTGCTCCAGCTAAAACTTATTGTGTGCTTAGACACTTTTCGCTTCAAATGTGCAGCGCCTTTGATGCAAATACCGAATTCCGTTAGCCATGCCTTTCATTATGAGCTCTTTTGTCGTTGGCAGTCTTTTAAATTTTAAAACGCTGCGCTTTAATGTAAACATGTTTCAGGAAAATCATTAAAGTGCAAAAAGATAAATAATGAAGCTAGCATTGCAACTACTTCCTTTAGTTCGTACGATCATCGCGTTTTATTCGATTCGCTGTAAATAGTTTTTTATGCGTTTCCATATTTCTACTTTTCGCCTAATTCGAGAAAAAAGAAAAGCGAGAAGAGCGCTCGCACATAACATGCATACGAAAACGGCGAATTTCAAGCTTCGCTTCTTGCCAGCCTCTCGTCTTCGCCCGAGTATATAATTTACGCTCGAGTCGAGGCATACTTTCACCTTTCCTACTAAACATTTGCGAAGGGAGCCAATCTTTAAGTGAGACGAAGCGAAGCGTGTACCAAACTTGACGCGTGCCGTCCTATTTTCACCGCAAAGTGATGTCAAAAAAAACTGATGCACTCATTAGAGTGGTTTGCAGACTTACGTATGCCATTTGTTGCATTGGAAATGAACTCGTTAAGATCTAACGATAGTTGTGACTAGTCGAGCTCGCCGCGAGAACCGTTACGTCTCCCGATCTCTTTTGTAGCCAATTTATCAACACACCGCTCTCAAGTTGTTGTTCTTGCATAAGAACAACCGCGTGCACCGTTCAATTCGAGCAGAACGTGCGCTCGCCAATTTCAGTGTGAACTTCGCAACCGTCGAGCAAACTTTTCTCGTTGTTAACTTAAAGCGATACGCGTATTGTGATACAGCTCCTGCCACTCGTCTGTTTTGAGTGTGCTTGTACTTGCAGTAATTAAATATCGAAACATTTGTCCATTCGAATGATCGAGCGCTGTACTCAACATTGAGTGCCTGCACGAAATGCATCACGCAACGTACACAACCATAGCTCGTCTAGCATAAAGAGCATGCTAGAAAGGCAATCGAAGAAAGTGCTCTTGTTTGTAAATAAGCCGCTTCCATTCGAGCTGCAGCGTTTTCGTCCTTTCGAAATGCCACTTAAAAAGCGAAATTTCGCGAATATTTCTTTTCAAAGCAAATTGCTTTTGCATTTTTCCAATAGTTTCGATCGATTGACTAAGAAACGATCGGTTTGCAAGTGAAACAGGCGCTCTTCGCAGCGAACGACAAGCGCTAATCACTTACGCTTTTCACATAGCCAATAAAATCATAAATTAGTGCGAAATCAATGAGGAAGAGTAGAAAAAGGTGAAAGGATATTGGCTTTGTTCAATTCATTTGCGAGGAAAAAATAAATACATAAATATGATTTTTGTGTTTTGCTTTTCTCTGAATTTGGGAAAGGAAACAAGGAGGGATAACGTATTACAATATTATTATTTTATGTGTATTATGTAGTTGTTTAAATACAAATACGACTGCAAATCTCTACTCCAGTTTGCTTCGCAAGGTTACTCACATTGCTTAGCTGTTGATGCAATCGAACCAATATCCCGATTAATTTGAGCGATAATTTTTTGGTCGTTACCTTTTCTGCAAATCAGTATTTGCTTGCTCCTCGCAGTTTTCAGCTCACTTTCACTGAGTTTCAATTTGTGTGCCTTAAATCAGCCGCTAATTTGCTAATTTTACGTGTTAATATTTTCGAAACTCACTCGATTCCGTGGAGATGGAGAAAAGTAAGTTCTATAAATTTCATAGAAATGCGAAAGGCTTTGTGATCGGTTGCAGTGCAAGTGTTAATCAGCATTTCGAAATGCGAATGGTGAGAAAATGCGAATGGAAGAGAGCATAACAGAGTAATTTTCAGAAAAGCTCTCACCGCCCGCTACTGTTAACTAATTCTTAGTTTGATTGCATAAGCTGCCAAAAATTAGCATGTGATTCAAAAGGTATTCAGATGATTAGTGCGAAACTACGAGAAACTGCGTTCGCAGCCACATTCGCCCCCAAACGCTACTGTTTTCCAATTGTTTTTCTAACTTTCCGCACAGTAATCGACATCACCTGCAAAGTAATAACGAGCAACTTACTGGTTGATTACTTAGATCCCAGGTGAAATCGCGCTTTCAATTTGTCTCGCTCTCATCGCTATTCCCGTCCTCTTGACAATACCGCAATTGTGACTACATTTCGCTTTTTTATTTCTACCTCAGCTCATTGCTGCGTGTCGAGCGATACACAATCTACACAACTGATGCACGTAGCCGCGTAATAAAGCTCGTTTTTCGCTCAAATTTCCGCTCAAGTTTTGCTCGCTGCTCTCTTAGACGGCCACCAGCGCACATAAAGTGCACAAATGCACGAAATGCGTAATATTTTCATACGTAATATTTGCTTTTCGAGCGCTTTACAGATTACGTTGAATATCCAATTTGTGATTGCAGCGCGGCTACTTTGCGGCTCCTATTTCCACAGTGTGTATCGATGCTGGCTCGTCGAGGTCCACTAATCTTTCCCACGCAACCTTTTCTCCTGATCTTTCTCTCGTTTTCCTCTTTTTGTTTTCAAACCTTACCGTTTCACAATGAATACTGTGCATTGCATTTAATTACACGAGACGTTTCCGAGATTAGCGAAAGCTGACTGCTGCACACAGACGCTCACTCGAATTCGTTTCTCTTTTTGTTCGCACTCATCTCTCTTTCGATCGCTCTTTTCGACGTGAAATCGGTTTAAAAAGCGTTTTGCTGCTTGCGAGCGAATTTCAGTCGAAAGTAATAAATGCTTCTGATTATAGAAGTGAGAGATAAGTGACTTCGTTTGCTATAGATTTGCTTTACTTAAACACCGGCGAATGAATGAAGCAAGTCGCTGTTTCTGCGTTGCAAAGTTGCATTTAAATTGCAAATAAAAAAACGACAAATAACAAAAGCGAACTTCAGACGCGAAATGATGCATTGAAACTTCAATCTTATCGATTCTCTTTCTGCGATTCTTAACGACAGGCAACAGTTTTTCATTCGATCAAAAAAATGCTTCGACTAATTTTTTCGCATTTAAATTTCAAAGTTAAACTTTCGACGATTTAAGTGCTTTTGTACGTTGCATTCAGAATTTTTTATTAATTTTTAATTGCGCAACTTTGCGTCGAATATGCTTTCTGGCTAATTTTACCGCAGCGATTATTGCAGCGATGATTAACTTAACAAGTGTGCATTTCGTACTCGAAGGAAGTGGATGATGGGAAATTTGGCGGATGTAGAGATTTTGCCAGGATAGTTCTTCAGCTTCGATTTATTGCTGCTGCTGCTGCAGCTCGCATCTTATCCGAAATATTTTCCGTATCCGAATTATTTTTATAAATTTGTTCGCTATCGAGAAAAAACGTAATCATAATCGCTGTTTAATTCTCATGATTTGAATGTTTTCTAGCCGCTAATTGTTGTTTTTTAATTTCGCGTTCTATAAAAAAACGTTGCGCTAAACGGCTGAGCGATAAAATTTTTGAGCGATTAAAAAACATAAGCAAATAAATATTTTCAATCTATAAATTGATCGATGAACTGATCGAATGTGGAAACGGCGAGCAGAAGATCCTGAAGGAGAACGCCTGCCACGTCTCCGCATTTCGAGAAGTGATAATGAGTGAAAACGTAGCTCGAAAATAGAAGTTCGCTGCGTTTGTGTAGAATTGTGCGATAATTGAAAAGTGTAATATGCGCTCAGTTAAAAAAGCTTTTTGTTTTCCAATACCCCGCTGTTTCGAAAGCCGCACTTTAGCCATCGCTTGTCAGCTTCATAACTCTTTCGAGATAAAATTTGTTTAAAAAATTTTCATTTCTGAGCTCCCAAAGCGCAAAACAGCGGAGTGCGAACAACGCGCACATCATATGATGCATGTGTGTTTCGCCTTGTCGAAATCAGAAAATAATTTTTCGACACCGACTTATCGCGATTTAATTGTTCACAAATTCCGTGATTTGTATGTGTGAAAGAAATGGAAAATGGTGCAGCCGTTCGAGGCTTTGTTTCGAACAGCGTTCGCAATCGAATCGCTATGCGCGCTATCCGAATTGGTTGGCGCGAGTTGGCGCTGGTTCCGTTGGCTGAGCGCTATCTCTTCTAAGCTGTCGCTGCATTAATAAATTAGAAATATTTAGCAAATTGGGTAATGAAACGAGCATTTCTTGAAAAACAAAAGATGCGCAGCGATAGCGGAGTGGAGAATGCGGTCTATCGTGAAAGTGCATCGGTTAGCGATAATTAGAAGGCGAACGCTTAGGCAAATGGGTAGTGCTTTGGCAAAGCGTAGAACGGCACCGTAAGCCGAGCTAAGTGAGGAAGGCGCCTGACGCACCGAAGAAGTGATTATAGATGTTGTGCGCGTGTGAGTGTGGTTTTTGTGTTTAGCCTCGCAGGCCGTGAACGAGTGAAATGAAACGAAGTCGCTCTGCTTTCTAATTGTGAAGCGCAGAGAACGGAAAACTTGGCTCTGTGCGTCGCATTCGCTCCACTTTCGCTCACATAAAAAGCTACTCAATTCTGCTTATGAATTATTTAAAGGAATGCACAACGATTAAAAGTGAGTGAGCGAGCGAGCGAGAGAAGCGAGACTTTTGTACGCAATATGCGCCTACTTTCACTTCGCCACTTTCTCAATGTGTTCATGCTTGAGAAGAGTGTCACATGCTTTCGACGGACGAGCGCAAATGAAACAGCTCATTACCTCTCGTGTACGAGTATCAGTTGCAGCGAAACACTTGATTGTGCCACTCTGACCTATATGCCGGCTCGATTGACCTTTTCTGCCCTCTTGATTGAACTGTTTCATGCGAGTGTTTTTCGCGCGCGACAAACAGATACTTTTAGAACAAAGCGCATTTATGTTTAAGCATATTCTGGCAATGAATGATTTATAATTTTTTATTTGATTTGTTTTCAAACTCTGCCTTTTTCTTTCTCACGAATTGTTATTTTGAAACGCGAAAATGTTCATTTTCGAGCGAAAAGGTCGAATTGAGACATAAATTCTTCTTGATTAGCGTTTGAGATGGAAGCGAAATGGGATGCGCACAGAGGCGAATGCCGAGCGCGGCAAAAAAACGCTCATTCGGACTGAATTGATCAACTCTCAATGCCTTCGCTCGTGTTTTTGTTACTTTTATTGCAAGCGAAGCACGATTGTAACTGTGGCGATGATTCGCTCGCTTCTTTAATTAAAACACTTAATTGTGCAAACGCGTAATCGCTGATCATTGCTTCTTAGAATCGCTTCAAAAGCCAATCAATCGCGTGCCTAATGATTACGAACGATCGCTGCGAATGCACAATTCGGCCAGAAATTAGCGCTCAATGTGAATTTATTGGCGAGTGCTGCACTGAGAGTGCAGAGCTTGCGAGCGAATTTAAAACACAATTTGAGTCGATGATAAAAAACAAACGAACACAATTTCCGTCACAATAAATCCGTTTTAAATCGCATTTCGCCGCTGTCTTCAATCTTCTTTATTGCGTTTTCTTATTTCTCTTTTAGTTATTTCCACAAAAAAGGAAATTTAAAACACAAGTTTAGCTGGAGAATGAGCTCCGCTAACGCGCCCATTTAATGATCGCTTTGCGCCGCGAACGCTAAGGGTAAAGCAAATTAACTTTGTTCGCTTTTCTCTTTCAATTTCGCCTCTCAATTCATTCATACATCGGTTTGCGCGCTCGTTTCCAGCAAACCGCTACCGTTTCGCAAAAACAACCGATACAACCGAGTGTGCCGACAGTGTGTAAAAAAGCTTACGGATGTTCCCAGGATTAGAAGCGCGACATCGAGTTTCTTCTTTAGCCTCAGAAAGCCGAATCTTCTCGCTTCCTTTTCGCGAGGAAATTTAAAGTTTTTCTTTACAAATCTGATTTGCGACCAATTTGCCGCGTGTTTCGTTCCCAACGCGTTCACGTTATCCTTTGCTCGAGCATTTAAATGCAAACTCGGAGCCGGCAAATTGGTGAAAACAGAGCTGCACACAAAAGCTGCGAATGCTGCGATGGTGTGCAACAGCGAAGCGAAACTGTTTGCAGCGGTATTCGCTGTTGCGCAAAATGAAATGAAACGGGTATCCCGCGGGCGAGCCGAGCCAACTCTGCCCCGAGGGCTCGTGCGCTTGGCGCCGGAAGGAAGTTTCCGTGTATGTTTTGTCGCTTCGCTTAAAGCTTCCTTTCAAACGCGCTCGCTTCTTACTTTGGCCATGTAAAAAGTAATTTTCAAGAAATTAAGAAACGCGTAGAACGGCAGTGGAAGCAGGGCGGGTCTCGCTGCGTACAGTTCCGCACAGTGGTGATTACAATGTTATTTACGAAATTCGATGACGAGTCTTGTTTAGACGCAGAGTTGAAAAGCGAAGAAACGCTTCTGCTCTTTTGTCAGCGTTCGCCTTCTTTCTCAACTTTCTGCGTTTCGCTATTGTTTGCTGCGCTTTCACTGCTCATAATTAGCGCTCGTTTTCTTCGCATCGCGCCTTATTATGCAATCGCGGCAGAGACCTTCGACAGAGACTCAGACAGAACTCACTTTGCGAGCGAGAGGCGCAGACCACATCCGGTCACCGCTCGCTCGCTTCTTCTCGCGCTCCAAGTGCTCGCAGTGTGACGCGTCAGCAGCACTCGCTTCGAAAAGTATCATCTATAAATTGCAAAAGTAACTCATTTTTTATCTTCGCGCTAATCCGCAGCGAAATGCGCACAAAGACAGTGATTTCAATGAAACTGTAAAAATTCAAAAGCTGATTAGTTTCTGAAAAAGACCAATTGCGAATTGCGGCCAACTGATCTCTTCTTGTGCATGCCTTACGTTTTCACACCGATAACCAGCGAACGCCGTCGATATTCAGCATAAAATCCTTCTGCACTCGTGTCTCCGCTCTTCGTGCTCTCACTTTGCCAATTGCACTCATTTTTTGTTTGCTTTGTGTTCTTTGCTGGCAATCAATTGAAACCAATTTTGTTTCCTCACTTCACCTCTCTTTATTGATTTCATTCAAAGGTTGGTAAATTCGCGCTCTGCTCGCAGTTATGTGTCCTAAAAGCGTAAAAAGCAGCGAAACGGTTTACAGTGTGAGCTGAGCTGCGGAAAATGTGGCCACAGTTTGATTGCTCGACGCGTTAATTGCTTGCAAGTGGCTAAAAAACAAACTTTTTTTCAGGAATCTTCGGCCATTGGTTTCTGCACGAAACAAGTGCTTCTCGCCTGAACACTGAACTGAACTGTGACCATGTCTTAAAGAACAAATGCTTGTTTGATTGACTCTTATAAAAGTTGAGAGGAACCGTTAAAGACTGCACCTTTTCCCGCTTCCTTTCGTGGCAAAGAAACAACACTTGCAAAGGAAGGGAGCCTTGAAGAAGACATTATCATCTCTTCCTTTCCTCTTCTTTTGTTATACACTTCTTCACCTTTTCTGCAACCGAAGTTCACACTTGACTTATTCAACATTTTCGGCGAAGAGCTGTACTCGTCGTTGTATCCACCGCCACCGCCCCATCCTTCTCCTTACCATCACCATCACCCTCATTGGTTCCGTCCAGTAAGAAGCCTTGTCGGAGGAAGACATCCCCACCCTCTGATGTCATCGGAAGACGATAGTTGTACTTCTGCAGGATCTGGGAGTACGTCGACCATGGAATTGCTACAAGAGCCCGGAGCAGGACACCCCCATTCCCATGCCTCTCTGAGTCAAGTGCACCCCCCTTTACATCACCATCAAACATATCACCACCTTCAGAGCACTGCTTTAAAAGTGTCTTCAAACGCGGGCTCTTCTTACAAAGTGAAAAGAACCCGACAACGAGTGGATGCCGGCGAGCCGAGAAACAGTTACGCAAGTATTACCAACTTCTCGTCGCAGCGTTTCAACAACTTTCACCATCAAACTTCTCCGACCTCATCGAGTACATATCATCAATATAACGGCCTTTCGAACCTTTCTTCGCCTGTCAACAATAAACTTCTTCAACATCACGTTCACGAACTGCCCGTAGCAAAGTCGCTGTCGATTGGTGACACCAACAACAACAGCGGTGGCTTCAAGTCAAACTACACTCTCGCCTCCACAGCGACCACCACATCGGCCACGACAGCGACCACAAATTCTGAGAGAGATATGATTTTGTTCGACGAATCTGTGCTTCAACTTTGCGCGTCAACCGCCACCGGCGGACAAATGCCCGCTTATGTGAACGGTAATTCTACTCCGAGCTCAGAGGCAAATGCAAATGGAAAGGGCAATCAGTTGACCGAATTGGAAAACAACTCATTGTCTCCGGTGAAAGAGAAGTGTGGCACTTCTCCTCGTGCGGGTGAGACCTCAGCCCATCTCTTGCGTGACATCCTGCAAACAGGTCGGAAATTAAATGATCAAAGCTCGAACAGTAAAACGGGATCATCAGGCTGTGAGCAGCCACATTCCCCTAATAATGGTAAAGTAGGAGGCAACATGTCTCAATGCTCGGATGCGTCCGATGCCGAGGAGGAGGATTTAAATGAAGAGGACACGTCCAGAGACTGTTCAGAACAAGATGAAGCGAATATGAACAGCGACAAAACGGGCAATGCTGACAAATTAGGTGTCACCGGCGACTCTCCATCTGGATCCCGATCTTCGTCACCCTTCACTGAGGCCACTTCTGCTGCCACTAATAATAACCAATCCAACAATCACTCGACCAGTAACGGTAGCAGTAACAACCCGAGCAGTGGATCAAACAACAGTTCTAATATATCCGAAGTGAAGCGTGCACGAGTTGAAAACATCGTCTCAAATATGCTGCTCGGAAACTCATCAACCAATTCCAACGGATCTGCTAACACTGCAAACGGCTCCACTGAAAGTGGCAGTAAAGGCGACTCGCTGCCAGTGAACGGCTGCAAGAAGCGCAAATTGTATCAGCCTCAGCAAAGCAAACTCAATTCAGAAGAAGATGACGACGAAGAAGACGATGTGCGCGAAGAGATCGGCGAAGAAGAAGCCACAGAGGAGGACGATTTTACAGATGAGATCACCGATTTGTCAGCTAAGAAAGTGAAATCAAACGAAAAAAGCGAAGATAAAGAGAATTTGCGGCAACAGCTCGAAGAGATGCAGGCGCAACTATTCGAAATGAAGCATCGTTATGTTCAAATAATTCAACAACAACAACAGCAACAACAACGATTGCAGAGAGATCAAAATCTTCAACAGTTAAGCAATCGTTCGTCGACAGTCGCTTTTCAGAGCCCCGTGAACTTGACGACATCCGCCAGCCCCGTACTTCGTGAAGACGAGGAAAACGATTTGGACGACAATTTATCGGATAAAGCACAGACACCGGTGTCTCAAACGAGCGACAATACCAACAGAGACACTCCTGCAAATAGCAGCGCCAATCTGAACATTTCGTCGATATCCTTATCGAACGCGAACGCAATCCAAGACCCTGCCCAGTTCTTAGACGAAGCGCGCCGAATACTTTCAGAACAAGAACGCTTGGCGAGCAAAGAAGGACTCCGCAACACCAGGAACCAATCGACACAGCCTATATCCGCCGCATTCCCAGATGTCGAATGCCTATGTGAAGCGCTTAAATCCGAACTGCAAAGTAACATATTTCCAACTATTTTGCAAATGATCGATTCGACAGTTTCTCGCTTTTTCCAACGAAGCGACCCACCAGCAAAGATATCGCCCAACTTAGAACAGACGAGCCCGGCTAACAAAGACTTAACTATCCTTTCGCAAATGTTGGAATCAAAATCGTCGCGAACGGGAGGTAAAGTGAGTGACAGAGGGCCATCGCATGCGAATAGCAGTTTGCAGAGCAAACCGATAAACAATCCTTCGAGAAGCAGTCCTTTCACGCTGCCGACGGAAAGCGCGCCCGCGCCGAAACCATCAGGTCCCTCGCCTTTCGCGTTTCCTCCGTCTAACTTCAAGTCGCCTTTTTTTCTTCCAAACATCGGCCATGGCGGCAGTCAGCCTGCACAGCCCGGACTTATGCCTCCGAATTTAGCCCATCACTTCAATACGATTGCTTCCGCTTTAAGTCAGCACAGCAGAGATCAGAACACGCATTCTGCTTCGAGTGCGCAAAGAGATAACAAATGCAACACCAGCAACGGATCAAACAGCGCTTCGAAAGAGCGAAGTGAACGTGACGTGCCCTCAAACAGAGACATTCCAGTTCCCGAACAGACCGAGGCGATACCTTTAGTGGTTGCACCTAAACGTAAACGCCATAAGGTTACAGATACTAGGATAACGCCACGAACTGTTTCTCGAATTTTAGGTCAAGAACCATTGTTATCAGGAATAATGGGTCGTGATATTGCTCCTGGTTCCCCTCCAAATCCAGGAGTGTTTTCCCATCACGGGCCGTCTGCACCTCCGCCTCCTTTAGTCCCTGTTTCATTACCGACTTCAGTTGCAATTCCGAATCCAAGTCTTCATCAGACAGATTTGTTTCCGGGCCCGGCGTTTACATTTGCAGATCCAACCAATCGTTTCGGTTTTTACACTCCGCAGTTAGCTCTGGAGCATCACGATGAAAACGAGAATGAAAAGGACACGAGCAAGAACAATGCTGCTGCTGCAGCTGTGTCCGCGGTTTCTTCAGCTTTGGCCGCGCACCATTTATCGATGCTCGCAGCGGCGAACCGAGGCTCACCAGACTCGCTGCACGGTTATCAATCGTCTGGACTGGTGCGAAGCGGTGGCGGAGTGGGCTCAGACTCAGGAAACAACGACGGTTCCGAAGTGTCGTTCAACGAATCGAGTCAATACGAAGGAACGATGCCTATGATATCCTTTTCATACAAATACGGAAACATCGAGTCTACAAAGTAATTAGCATTAATTGCATTTTCAGTGTTGTGCCTTTTCGCAAAGTGCAAACCTTTGAAGAGATGAGCGCGAATACCTTCAAATGACGGCAGCGATAGTTTAGAATTACAAACTATTACAATATTCATAAAACCGCTGTCGAAAGTAACGAACCTTTTCGCCGCGAAAGTACAATGAATCGCGTCTAATTTCGCGAAAGTAGTTTTAAGGTTTCGCTTCTTTAAATATTTGCTTTTCGCGGCAGGAATGAAGCCTGAGATTACTTGGTTAGCGATGCTTAGCGATCCACTTTGCGTTAAGACTGTTTTAAGGCTCATTTCTTTATAAGGATGCACTTATTTCGCCACAAACCAACCAACCACTCGATGTTTCCGATTCAATGTTTTATTCAATTATTTTTCTGTTTTTTCGCTCCTTAACTCCTCTGTAAACCAGCACTCTAACGCCGATGCATCTACGAAAGGCGAAGTTGATGTTCTTTTACGTCCGCTATCCGAGCTCAGCCATTCTCAAGATGTACTTTCCAGACATCAAATTCAACAAGAACAACACCGCTCAATTGGTCAAGTGGTTCTCCAATTTTAGGTGAGTGCTTTTCACTTCTCCACTTTGCTCGCTCGTCTTGCCTCTGAGTGCGCTGCGAAAGTGAAAATGTCGAGAAGGTTTTTGCTCAACAATCGCTGCGAACAATGCGCTTCGCTTCGATTTGATCAATGGTCGTTTAACCATTTGATGCGAGAAAAATGAGAGCGATCATCTCTCTCGCGATTGTTTGTGCATCGATTCGAAGATGTAACAAGCTGCGGTTTGCGAGCTTTTTGAACGCATCACACGCTTTAAGCTTCTTTGGCTTTCGTCGAATCTGCTCGCGTTTTTGTCTTAGCGACGGAAGCGAAGATAGAGCTTTTTACCGCTAACGCAATTTGATGCGCCTCCAAAGCAAAGGGTCGCACTTTTTCTCCTTCTCTTCGCAAGAGAAGCGAATTATAGGATCGAAAACGGCGCATCCTTTACGTTTTCAAACTTGGCTTATATAATGCAAGAGAAAGGTAACAAAAGAAGCGATTGAATTGTAGTGAGAGGGTAATTATAAACTGCACGGATGCTGAGGTAAAGGAGGACAACTGAAGGTGGGTACACTCCTGTTGAGCATCGATCCGTGGCCGTGGAAGGACATCTCTGCCATTGTGTTGGCGGTGAAAGAATCTTCTCTCGTCCATCTCATATGCATGTTGCAGCCATTGATAATACGGATATCCGATGGCGAGCGAATGAATACGCAAAGAGATAATAGAAAGAGAAAAGACGAGCATTTTTATTGGAGACAAGAGGCATTTGATTTGAGAAATGCGTTTTCGATGCTTTCATTTCTGCGGATGTTTTCTGAGCGCTGCCCGTTAATTATCATTCTGAGAATGGGTGTTCTACCCGCGTGCTGAACGGCAGGATGTGAGTGCGGCCACCAAAAGGTACATTAAATTTATCAGACGCAGAGTTTGTTTAAATTTGCTTTGTTTGACAGCTGTTTTCGTCGCATTCAACCATAGACGATATCTTCAGAGTACAGCTGAACAGTGCAAATGAAGCACTTTCAGTAATGATCTCGCCGTGCCGATCGCGCGCTGTTGCCGTCAGAGACGTTGGTCTCACAAGTTGGTTGCGGCGCTGCACTGCGAGCCTGAAAGTAATCCCTATTAGCCTTTATTTGTCAGAGCCCAATTTCCATAAAGCCGTGACATCGAAAATACGCGTTCCGGTCTATGATTATTGAGAAACAAAACTCAATTTCCCTTTTCGCCACGCCATCACATCTGAATGTACACAATGTATTCTGCGTACATTTTCTGTTGTGATCTATTCAATGAATTGAATGAACGGGATGCTGTCTCTTAGCTTGCACAGCAATCGCAAGCATTTCTCCTGAAATTGCGCCTTTAATAGCGTATTTATGCTCTGCTTCGTGCATCGCCAGGTGCGAGTGGATGACGACCGGACTCGGTCTTGGATCGATGCTTGGTGCTATGAAATATCAGCTTTTGTGCTCGCGCTCGGTCCGAATTGCTGTTTTAATGCGTACGTTTCTGCATACTTTACGTTTCCGAGTCGGCTGAGGTTAACCTTCTTTGTTTATGGCTTTTGTTCCACCGAATCATTTCTGTTCTTAATTTCGCATATTTGAGCGCAACGAATGCCTCGCACTGTGTCCTGATCCTCGTGTTTACTCTGCTCGCGATGTGATGCCATCGTAGCGCTTGTGAGCAATTTGCGCACACAATACTCGCAACGAGTTTGACATCCTCTTCGCTCTTTGCGCTCACCAATAATTTGGGGCTTAAGTTTTAATGTACATAAAAAATCATTTACTGATTACATTTATTCGCGTGAAGCGCTGATATTTGCCTTTTCGCTCCTATTCCATAGCTCAGCGAAAATGTTATCTCGCATCCCATTGTCTCTACGCCTTTGCAGTTCGCTGTTAATCACAGCCGTGAATTGCTTCTCTGAAGGAGACAAGAAATTAAGAGCGACGAACTCATTTTCCATCGTTGACTTTATTATTATTAAATATTATCGCCTTTTTCAATCTCTTTCTTAAAGGATTAAAAACGCTGTCGAAACGCGTTTTCTGCGCTACAGTTGAACGCAGCGATAAGCGCACCGTTAGTTTGTTAACTGATGCAGTCCAAACTCGAGATTGATCACTGCGTTTTCCTCTCTCTCGCTTTCTCCCGCTCATCCTTACCCCACATTAATGCACTTCTTTTCTTTAATGAGATTTGATTAATTAACCGAACACGCGTTGATTTCGCATCAAACCACTTGCGAAGCGGGAGAACTTTTTCTGCGTTCACACGTTTAAAACACAATTAATCCACTTTCGTCTTTTCACTTTGCAGAGAGTTTTACTACATTCAAATGGAAAAATACGCTCGACAAGCAATCGGGGAAGGCATCAAGAATGCCGAAGATATTCAAGTGTCCAACGATTCCGAGTTGATACGTGTACTCAATTTACATTACAATAGGAATAATCATATCGAAGTGAGTGTAACGCTAATGCTTCGCTTTCCCTGTCGATCATTGATCGCATTGAATTGTAAACGCTGCTCTCTAATTGCTCAGGTGCCTGAACACTTCCGTTTCGTCGTCGAACAAACGCTACGCGAGTTTTTCAAAGCCGTGATGGCAAACAAAGATCAAGAACAGAGCTGGAAGAAAGCAATTTACAAAGTGATCGCGCGTCTCGACGACAATGTTCCGGAATACTTCAAATCACCCAATTTTTTAGAGCAATTGGAATGATAAGTGAATTGAAGCAATCTACTCGCTGTCGTCAGCAAATTGTACAGTTTTAAAGAAGAATCAATATTTAGAAACCCGTCCATCAATCGAATGGCTTAATGTAAACCGAAGAGGAATGCGAATGTGTCTTATATTATCAAACTGAAACAATTATTTGGTTTATTGTGTAAATGAGTGCCTTCTAATAGTTTCTTCTCTTCTGTTTCTCAAAAAAGAAGGACAAACACAATGAAAACGATATCACTGTTCTCACCGCAATCACTTTGGAGTCAATCAAGTTGAAACAATGGACACACACACACACATATCATAAAACAAGCGACCAAAGCAGACCGAAACGAAACATTATCAAAATGTGTAACTTAAGTCGAACACTAGTCCGGTGTCTTTTGGTAGAGAGACATTTTAAGAATAGTTAATTTAATTTTATTTTAGTAGCTTTCGCGGAAGCTATTAAAAGCGAAACAAACGATGAGTGAACTCACTAGTCGCTCACTAATCGCGTTGGTCGAGCGACGCTCTCGCTCGCACCGTCGACCCACGGACGATCGTCCCATCGAATTTCATCAACTTATTAATTAATATAATTATACGTGTACAGTATTATCGATACAAAGAATACAGAAGCCCCTTGCTCGAAAAGCAGTTAGAATTGCACGTTGTTTGTACATATTGCATGTCTTTTTCAAACGAACAAAACTGCCTTTAAACGAACGGATAAAACGCTTTTTCTCAATCTCTCCCCTTTCATAGAGTATTTCAATGTTTACTAATATTTTAAGAGATAAACTATGCATTATATATATAAATACATAAAGAACGGTATAAATATATATGAAAACACGCATTCTTCCCAATTATTTATATCAAAATGCTGAACGTGTGACGTAATGATTCGAGTTTATTTTACTAACTGGAGAAGTGAGCAAATTTCATTTAAGTTTTTTTTTTTAGAATTAATATTTGCGTTCGTAACGCCCGAAAGCGACGCGTGACGATTATTCGGCTAGTAGACCAAAGTTATATGATGTACATATAAATTATGATCACGCTTAACTACCTTCTCTCTGATTTCGTCTTTTCACTTCTTTCTCACTCCAAGAACAAACTTATCGCTCTTATTTAGTGTTCATTATGTCACATATCAAATCGAAGCAAAACGAATCGTTTCGTTATTATCACACAAGCGGAAACAAAAAACATACGACACATTCCTCTTCGACTTGCAGAGAAACAATTCGCAAAATTGTTGTTTGTTTTCTTTCTTTTACACGCCGAACTAGTCATTTTTAAATTATAAATTTTTTTTTGTAATAACCTAGTGTATTATTTAAATTTCATCATTCCAAAATGCAAACTTTTTGTTGATCATTCGTGAAGGAAATGGAGTATTCTACGAGTACAGAGTGTTGTGAGTCCAAAAATTGTGGTGTGTGCGGACTACACTCAACAAAACAAACATTTCGATCCACCGTTTCTTTTCATTTATTTCCACATTTGACGAAACATTGTTGAAGACGAAGACATTGCAGCTTTTTGTGGTCGAAACGAAAGCTTGTTCAATGTGTTCGAAGAATACACGAATTTGCATGTTTCTAGATTTGGTCGGTTTGGAACCAAATGAATCTCTTGAAATTGAAATGAGTTGTTTCTAAATGAGGAGATCGTTTGTTGAGTGAAGAAGCATATTGCAACTGATACAAGAGCTCCTTTTCGTTTGTAGGCAAAAGCACAAAAAAACTTTGTTGTAAGATGATTAAACAAATATCTTCCCCTTTTCGCTGTTTGCACAATGATTAAATAATGTATTGAAGCTCTTTTTTGTATCGATACCAGTCATTTACCCAATTTTTTGTGCACACCTCAATGGGACCATTGATATGTACACCGTGTGATTATATTATCTCGTCTTATGAAAGTAATGTTTTAATTATAACAAAGTTAATTATGCATATTTAATAAAGAATATTGAGTAATGTATCCAAATCTTGTTTCATTTTTCCGATTCTTGGCCATTTCGATCGAATCATTCAGCTTCAGTCAACAGCCAGACGATGCATTCACATCGACAATTTTCAAATTACCACAACTTTCAAAATAATCTTCAAATTTCTTCCCGAAACTCAAATTTCACCACTTTTCTGAACAAAGTTCATCAAGGGTCATTTATGTCTGTGGCATCATTTTACTTGGAAGCTCGAATGAAATACTGTTGAGAAATGCATGGAACATTGTTTTTTAAAATAAAATTCATTTTGTTTGTGCAAGAGCTTTTCGCTGCAAAATACATATGTTCAGTTTTTTTTTTCGTTCTAGCCAAACAATTTGAAGCAAACAAGTATTTTCGTAAGCAATTTTTTATTTGGATTAATTTAAAAACAACTGTGTTACATCATCATTTGCAAATAATGTTTAGCCCATGTTTTAAAGTTGTAAAAATGCTTCAAAATTTTCAGCACAGCCATTACTGAAACCATTATCAAGTGAACAGCTTTTTTTGCCGAGCTTGATTTTACGGTGGTACAGATGTAGAATATTGTAAACTTATGTAAAGTAAAAGTATCCGGGTAAACCTGTACTCTCAATTATTCTCATCACTAGGCAGAAGATTCGCTCACAGAATCCATTTTTTTATTCTGCTTTTATTGCACTACTCTAGACAAAAAAAGTCTGTAGCGAAGTTACTTTACTTTGAGCGAAACTTGTTTGGTTCAGAACAGTAGAACAAAAAACTGATTAAAAAGCCGAATCACTGATTCTTCGATACTCAATGTTCTCTCGAAAACGATTGAAAATATGAAAAAGACGTGCTGAGATAAATGCGAAAATAGAGCGAATTTAGAAATAAAACAAACGATAAGTCATTGTGCAGTATACTCGGAAAAATAAATGTTAACCGATAGAAAAATTTTATCGCTTTCACGTTGAGTCAATCAATCAAAAAATCAATAAATTACACGCTAACTGGCTTAATAACGAGTATAAAAAAGTTAATGTCCCTAAAATGTGTAAAATTTAATTGGGTTTAGCGGTAGTGAAATCATTGATTTTACTTATTTTACGCAAATCGAAAACATTTCGAACATGATGTTAGATAATTTTTTGCGAGTTTGTCTCATCAACAGGATGCGTAATTTCAACTAACAAACTAGGTAATTCCTAAAATTTTTGCGATTTTATTACGCTTTATAAAAAATTTGTAATTTCCACTTTTAAATTTACATTTCATAAATAAATCATTTCTTGAAATTTGACTTTTTTCATCTTTGTTTGCCCTAGACAAATTTTATAAAAATAATCAAAATAAACAAATTCGTTGCTATCTTTGTCATTCAAAGCCCGTTTTTCAGTAGATTTTTGCTGAGAAGATAGCAAATTAATTTGAACAAACTGTAGAAATTAAGCGTTTTACTCTTAATAGTTGATTCATTAATAATTATAAATTAAGAATTAATTAAATGCCCAAATACCAAATCATAAGTTTTAAACAAAAGCTTTACTAAATGTTTGTTTTTCGCGATCAAAAATATTTAATTTTTTAGCTTTCTTCTTTTCAAATTAAAACTAAAAATAATTTGCTTAAGAGATGAACTTAAACAAATGAGCTGAAAAACATGATGATGTTTGCCTTCTTGCACCATTGATAATAACTTAAAAATTGTTCCTCTACTTACGAATAATCGCTAAATTGTGTAACATCGTTCGAGATTCAATAGTGGTGATATTTTATTTTGCTTAATTAGGTAAATTAAATGCGGTTTAACTTAAATTTTTCAACATTTTTTTTCACATAGCATTAAACTACTTTTAAAATTGTACCGTAAATGACACTATCAAGGAAACTACTTTTTTGCCCGCTCCTGATCTCAATGAAACTTGTTATACAGCTAGAGCTTCACTTGTATTAAGAATTACTCAATCGTAGGTGCGAATTTTGCGCATGAAGCAAGTTATTTGTGTGAAAACTTAAACATTAAGTCTATAGAGAAAAATTTTGTTTTTTCGATTGCACGCTTAAATCTTAACTGATTTTCACCGGTTTATTTAAAATGTTAAAACTCATTATGCGCTAGGTATAATTGTTTTTATATCTATTATTATTAATGTTAAAACATTTCAAAAGCAATTTCTCAGTGCTTTGACACAGAGTTATGAGAAATCTTTCATAAAAGAGCAGTTGAATAGTACTTTCATATAAAACAAACCGAGTGAAAATTGGTTGAGATTTAGCTCGCAATCGAAAAAAAAACAAAATTTTTCTTCATAGACTTAATGTTGAAGTTTGCACGAGTAAAATTCGCACCTAAGATGGGGATAATTCTTAATACACACATGAAGATCTAATTGTATACAAAGTTTTATTTAAATCGAGATAAGGCATAAAAAGCAGTTTCCTTGTGAGAACAATTTTTTCAAATGGTCTAATCAAACGAGTCAAAATTTTAAAAATTGAAATTAAAATGGAGATTCAATGGTTGAGTTCATTTTTCCGTTTCTTAGACTGATGATAAAGCAAGAGGCGAAATGAAAAGTTGTCCCCTTAAAAGCTGCATTCCATACGATCATCAAAAAGATTTTTGCGCGAAAAACAAACTGAGAAAAACTAAATTTTAATCATTTAAAAAGTCAAGTTAAAGTTGTAGAGCAATCTGATTGAAGTGAAGAAGTTGTTACTTTGAGTATTGGTTGCACGAAAGAAAACTTCATCACTTTTACATTTTGCAAACATTTTCATCCTCAAAGCGAAACCCTTTTCGGAGTTATATAATACACGCAGTGCTTTGAGAGGTTGCATTTTACTCATTTATGATCAGTCAGTAAATTTAGTTTTACAAGTGAATCATTTCATTGATCAATCGCTAAAAATTTTAAAAAATTGGATCACTATGAAATTGTTGGATAAAACGCAAGACATAAAAATTGAAACTTGATTTAATGTTCACAGATAACGAGAAATTTGAACGATTTCCAAAATTGTTTGATAATTCGATGAAATAGGCTTAACTTAATCCATCTTTAAAGATGCTACTTTGATTTTTGATGCCTCGCCGGTTTCAATTTCAAAATGTGTAAAATAAAAGGTGTGAAATTGGTTTCATTGACTTTTTTGACTACCTCTATAAAATTCATATTTTATCGGATTTAAATTTGTTTTTAATATATGTAAGAATCACTTTAAAGAATTGTACCTTGAATAATCAGAGTTATAACTCAATTGGCAAAACTGATGAAAACGTTGACTCTTGCATTGCATTAATCGATGATTTGTTTCTTAATCATTCATTGTTGTGATATTTATTTTAAGTAAACAGCAAACTTATGACAAGAGTATTTTAAAGCATATTTAGAAGAGTATTTTGAATTTTGAAAAATTTATACGAGCATGAATTTTCTGAGTTTCTCCGCACGAAAATAAACGCCACTTGTAATTTTTTGTTGCAGGATTTTAGCATCATAAATAAGTTACTTTAATCAACTTTGAGTTTTGTATATTTTTCAACTTTCTCAGTTATTCTTAAAATACTTAATATTGCGCTTGATCTGCTTCTAATGGTAATTCAGTCAAATTTTTTCGATTTTTTTTTGTCTCAAAGAAATTTTGCTTGATATTTAGATGTAAGTTTTCCTTCAGATCACAATTTAAAATTTCATTTAAAAATAAAACCTCAAAATAAAAATTAAATTATTTATATTAATTTCTTATTAAAATTCTCAGTTACTATTCTTAAAAGAACAAAATTTCTTTTAAATTATTTATAAACTTCTTTATTTTTTCGAAATTATTTTTTTAAATAATTTTATTGATCTAAACTATCATTCACCAAGCCGATAATGAAATTTAAATTTAAAATTTCACTTTCGAATGACAACCAATTTGATCAAATTAACTACTCTATCATTAAGTCCTCCATTAAAAATTAAAGTTATACATATGGCTTACGTAGCAAATTGACATGTACAACAAATTGAAAACTAGCAAACAAATAAAGTGTTTAAACTTTAAATTTCAGTTCTGCATAAAATTTCTTATTCTTGCAGAAGTAAATAAAGAAAAGCCTTTGAAAATATGAACTTTTAACATTTCTGCATAAAAATAAATTATCAAAAGTTGTTTATATGTTTTTATCCCTTTTTTATTACTCGGATGATTAATTTTGCGAAAAGCTCTTTTATCAAATTTTATGAATTTTGTTACTTAAAAAGCTACATTTTTAGAATAAATTATATTTTTGATAATGGTATGCAGTAGAGCTGTTTGTGGTATTGGGACGGTAGTGGCAGGTGCATTTCCCCTTTCACTCCATGGAAGGAGATCAAGACCAATGGAAATGGCATTGGAGCGGGAGAATAATTGGTGGGAGAAGCACAGTTAAAATATCGATCGTCTAAAAAATATGCATAAAAGTTTGTTTGACAATAAGTTGTAGTTTATGGAGCCAAACAGTTATAGGACGGGGACCAGGACGGATACAAAGATTTAAGGATGTCATAACAGGAGAACTATCCTGAAAAAACCGGTACATAAACGCAAATTGCTCTCCGACATCCGAGGAGTGAATGATGCACATTGAAACTTTACTTCCAGTCTCAAACTTTCAAGCTTTTTGAAAGCTTGGACATAATAAAGTGAAGCTTCTAACTTCCACCTGATACTTGTAACTAAACTAAAGTTGAAAAAGCATCGGAATCAGGCTTGAAAAACGATTACGTCTATGGAGATTGTAATAGTTCGGGAAGCGTTAGGGTTTCGCCAAAAGGTTACGACCTGACGTCCGCTTAGAGTTTCGAGAAACTGTTTTACGAATCGCGGTTGCGAATTTCCTGCGGGACGTGTCTTGTCTGGAAACTACGAATTCGCAAGCGGGTTTTACAGGTCTCGGTTACGAATTTTTTGGGATTCGCTATCTTGAGTAGTTGACAGACAAAATTCTCCACTTATTAGAATGTTAATTAAGTGATAATAGCAGAAGCAACCAAACGATAAAAATTAAATGTAAATCTAATGAGATTTTTTAAATTCGTGTTCGAGTCTAAGCGCTCTTGAATGTGAAAGACAAAAACAACGCATGGCCTGTTTAGCGCAAAAACAATTTTTAAACTTCAGCTATGAGCTTGGAGTGCGATTAGTCTATCTTGTAATGCTGCTTATCAAAATTATTTCTAATCATTCATTTTTTATGAATAATTGGCTTATCTGAAAAGTTGAATTCAATTTTATCGAATTTTAAACATACCTTAAAACAATTTTCTGATATAATCGTGACAATTGCCACTGAATTCATAATGTTCGCTGTAGAGACTTGAGAAAATATTTCTAAAACATATAAAACATTCGGTTCTAAGCAATTAAAAGTGATTTTCATTTTAGTTTGCATTAATTGTTCATGAAAAGATAAGCAAGAATTGAAGTGTTAATATGAAAAATCAAAATTTGTCACTCTATAATTAGAATGAAAAGCTTGTAACCTACTTTGTTATAATCAATTACTTTTGAGCAATAAGCTCTTACAAAAGTTCGCACAGTTTTTAAATTAGAAATGTCATCAAAATGAATTTTGTTTTTATGCATGCACCTTAATAAGTGATCTTCATGCTATCGAAGCGATTACGAGAGAGCAGAATCTATTGCGAATAAGGAAAGCATGAGCGTAATTACATATTCCTTAATACTCATGAATATGATTCGAGTGTGAAATCACTTTTCTCACTCGCTTCACACTTTATATTAAGAGCGAGTCTAATGAGCATTCGAACAAATTGCATCACGTTGGCCTTACTTATGCTACTTGAAACTGATTTCGTGATCTTCTGAAACTGGTTGCTTACGATATTTCTAAGAAAAGCATGATTTTGAACAATATGCGCTCATTCTTGCAAATCACTTTTTTTTATTGAATTCATTGATTAAATCGAGTTAAAAATGAAAAATTAGTGAGAAAAACACATTAACGACTTTATTTTTTCTGTATCTAATTTTTGAAATCAAAACATGTTCAAATCTTTGAATTGGGAAACGCTCTTTGATAAATTTTTTAAAGTCATACTCGTTTTCAGTGCCATGCGGAATCATATTTTTCAATTTTATTGATGTTCATCAAAAACTACTCAACTTTCATGAGGCGATAAATTAACTCTTTCATTTTTTAGCGTTGATTTTTTACCAAAAAATTTTCTGAAATAGCGTTCACCACATGCTTATGAGTGCATCTTAAATCTGATTTCAATGATAGAGCTAAAAAAATTTCATTTTTCATTCATAAAGTATACACTGAATCATTGACATTTCCTGTCTCAATTAACGAGCGAAATTTTTTTTAACTTGCACAGAGCTTTTAGAAATTGTTAATGGCTAAAACCAAGTAGGTAGTTAAACTTCAAACGTTTCAAAAAACTTGTGAGCATTTTTGAAGATTGTTGAGATTAAAGTTGCTCGTTTTGCGGTTTAGATGAGTGAAAATAAAATTATTTCAAAAATAATGAACTCGCGTTAAGTTCGCGAAATGCAGCAAAAAATTTAATTCTTCAGACTTTCAGCTCGTAATTTACGCAAAGGTCAACGCGATAAAAGTTTCTTCACTTCGAAAGTAAAAATGATAAGTCGCGAGAGTTTGAGGCAGATTGAGCATTAAACGTGCTGTGATTTAAGCGATACTTGAGAAAGCAATTTTCACTCTCGACTAGTATTAAGTAACAAGAAAAAGTTCCGCAAAACGACTGAAAGTGTGACACTGTGACTTAAGAGAAAAGCAAGCTCTGCAAATACGTGAGCATTATTGAACAAATGTGTGTTAACATAAAATTAACTATGAAACGAATGCGAAACACGAAAAACTGAGCGAAATTGCGAGTTATAATTGCGTGAAAAGCGAGAAAAGTGTGCGCTTTTGTGATTGCTTAATGAGGTTAGAGCAAAAGTGAGCTGAAGAACTTAGAATCGCCTGATTGCGCGACTCGATGCAATTGCGATGACGAACTTTCCATTTCCGTGCCGCTTTTTTTCTGTGTTTCTGTTTCGCAATGACGTTACTCACAATTGTGGAAATAATTGCAAACGATGGCCGGGATCACTCCGAACAAGATTTGCATAAACTGGAACGTGCAAAAGTGGGAAAGTTCTAAATTCGAGAGTCAAGTTTTCAATTAAAAGCGGCGAAATGAACGAAAGCAGGAAACAGAGCGAGAAAAGTGGTCGTTCGGATGAAGGATGCGAAGAGGACACTCGCCTCGATGCGTTCAGCCGTGCGACGGGAGGCAGAGGCGAACAGTGAGCGGATTGTTGCGCGGCTTCGCGACCGAAACGGAGGTCAAACGAACGGGGCTCGCGATCGGCGCGCGGATAGGTGCGCTGCTCGAGATACGTGTGCAGCGCGTGTGCGCAGGCGTCGAGTGGTGGCCATTGTTGAAGCAAAGCGAACGCAGAATGAATGTGTGCTTTAAACAGGCTTAATTCGAGTGAATTTCGCGTCGAAACGATCTCAAAACTCGAACGCGTCCGTCGTTCACTCGCCGATCGCTGCTCGCCTTGCATTTCGTTCGCCCTCCGAATCTCAGTGCCGCGCGACGCGAGTGAAACATGGCAAACGTAAGGGCGGAGATTCTAGCCGCGAGCAGATCGCGGACGGGATGGCAGCGGCAGGTTTCGCTGCCGACCGCCGAGCGAAGCAAACCCATCGAGACGCTGCGTATGAGTTTCGAAGAGAAGTCCACTTTCGAGCAGAGCAATGGCACCGTCGGTCACAACCACCGGTCGCGAGAACCGATCAGAAGAATGGGTGCCAAAGTCAGTGCCATCGCGAATATATTCCAATCGCTTTCGCCTCCGCCACCGGGTGTCAACGATGGCAAGTCGGCCAAATCTTCCGTCTCTGTAAATAGCATCGAAACTCGCAAATTACCAGCTTTCGAGAAACGCAACTCGCTTTCGATCGATTCGACCGATTCACCTGTCAAATCGCCGACTCCTGGCAATGTCGACAAGAAACGGCCCTCTTCCTTCATCTTTGAAACAAAACGCAGCGCTTCATTTCTCGAAACAAACGACGACCGCAAAACATCTGATGGCAGAGAATCTGTAAATCCAATCTCGAAGCAATTTTCTAAATCGTCTCCAACCCTCGACACTATGGATTCTTCATCGCCCAGCAGTAACTCTCAAGTCACTGACGGAACGGAAGAGATAAGTGTTATCTCGAATGACATAGAAAAGAAAGCCGAAACTTGCTTTAAAATCAATCGAACAGAAAGTCGTGTGAATCGTTTCAATAATGCAAAAGCCGTATTTGAAAGATTGCAAAAAGAAAATAAGTGTAAAAGTATTGAGAGTAGTGTAACGAATGGGATTGAAAAGGTTCAGCAAATATCAGTAGGAAACCAAATCAGTGCCAAATCTAAATTCTCTAAAGTTTGCAGTGACGAAGAAAGTAAAACTATTTTAAATAAATCGACAGTCGACGAGTGCAAAGTGTACAAAAATGACGCTAAATGCGGAACGAAACAAGTAATTAAAGACGACGGTATACTTCATGAGAGTGACGTAGTTGTAAATGGATCGCAGGAACAGTCAGCTATAGTTCGCGAAGAGGCGAATGAAAACATGGTACAAACGTCTATAGAAACAAACTGTTTAAAAGAATGTGAAGAAAGCAGTAAACAGAATCCTCCATTACCTCAAAGACCTTCAAAGATAACTCATATTCAAAGCAAGTCGTCAAATGCAATCCCGCAGCAAAATTTAGCAAACGCTAACCAAAGTATAACACATTCCAGCGTCAACAACGCAAACAAAAACAATGAAACAAAAAGGCTAAACAACTCGGTGAATAAACGCTCGCCAAAAGAGGAATTAATTGATAAAATGATTTCTGAAATCGCAGAGGACAGTCAAAATTCGACGCAAACTTCGAAGAAAATAGACGACACCAGAGAACTTCACGATCTTAGTGCTTGTGACACGTCCGGAATACCGGATATACTCGATTTTGACGAATGCTTTCAAGGTGTTGAAATGATGACGGAAGAAGAAGCCGCAAAACTGCTCAGTAGGCATTCGTGGAGCGATTTGTTGAAAGAAGAAAGCGAAGCTGTTTCATCGAAAACAGACTTGGATGAGAAAAAAGCTCATTCCGAGAAAGCCGAAGAGAAAGAATTTTTAAAACCGGAAGAAGTAATCACAATTAACGAAGATAGCGGAGAAGATTATGATGAAGTTTACGGCGGGGAAGCGTCTGCTGAGGGAGATTTGCAATCGACATGTGGCGAAACTAGTATTATGTTTGGTGATGTCGAATATCACATGCTTCCCGATGGTCATTACTATATCGAAAAGCCTGGTTTAATCGAAGACAGCGATGAAGATGAAGAAAGTGTCTCAGTTTTTCTAAGTCCAGTACCGCCGAAGAAACGCAGCAAAGTTAAATTCAGCAGCAATCCAATAAAGGTGTTCTCTACTCACTCTATCGATGACTATGATCGTCGCAATGAAGACATTGATCCTGTTGCTGCTTCTGCAGAATACGAACTTGAGAAGCGTATCGAAAAAATGGACGTTTTTCCGGTACATTTAGAAAAAGGACCTGATGGTTTAGGATTAAGCATTATCGGGATGGGAGTGGGAGCCGATGCTGGTCTAGAGAAATTAGGCATTTTTGTGAAGACAATTACAGAAAACGGTGCGGCACACAAAGATGGCAGGTAAACGTTGTTTCATTTCTTCAAAGCTTTCAATGAAGATCGAAGTAAAATCAAAGCAATTTCACGGTTCAAAGTGATTGCAAAACACGCTTTACAAAAAGTGATTAAGTCGCAAATCTGGCTACAAAAAAGTAGCTATTTTTGCTCGAAGCGCACTGCAGTTTTGCTTTTCTTTTTTGATGGTATGTTATGTGATCTTTTGCCTTTTTTAAGAATCAAAGTCAACGATCAAATAATTGAAGTCGATGGCAAATCTCTGGTTGGTGTCACTCAGGCGTACGCTGCCTCAGTGCTAAGAGGAACGCAAGGAAAAGTGTCATTCGTGATTGGAAGAGAAAAGGACGCCGAAAACAGTGAAATCGCGCAACTTATAATGCAATCGATTCAAGCCGAGAAACAGCGTGAAAGCGAGCAACAAGCACCATACAGGGATCTACCGCAGTCTCCAGATCCTGAAACTGAGCCAGAATTGGATGAGAATGAGGGCGAAGCTCCTGCTTATAATTTTGGTGAAGAAGCGAACGATGAATTTGTTTGTAGTACAAAAGAGGAAAAAGAAGAAATCGACGATATCGAAACACTTAAAAAAGAAGTAATCGAGTGGCAGCAAAAATATTTACAAATAAAAGATGAGTTGATGAAACTCAAAGAGAAAACTGAAACTAAGTTCAGTGAAATGCAGAAACAGCTGGAAGAAGTGCAAAATCAGCTTCGCGAGAAAGAGCGACTTTTGCAAAGCTATAACGCAAATTGTTCATAGCTGTTCGTTTCGCGAACGATTCTTATAAATAGACTTCGGACAAATGCATCGAAGCATAAAACTATATCCTTATGGCATACAACGCAATTTAATTGCATAAAATGCATAGAAACAAATACACTGTGACCATTTTACAACTTTTAAATTTTTATAACTTCAATGCTTGTCAAAATTCGCTTGGGAATTTGATATTTGATTTAATATTTCATTCCATTCAAGCAAATGATCATTTTTATAAAACCACTTTGACAAAAAAATTATGAAATTTGGTTAGAATTATTGTTGTTTTGTTTATTTGAGTTTATGATCTGAATGAACTTATCTTTGTCCTCCAATTCATCTGCATCCGCTGAAGATGAAGAGAAATGAGACTCGAATGTTTTTTAAGATCGAAAAAATCAAAAGTTAGAGAAGTGGACTTTTTATCCAAGTTTTTTTAAGTAAAATATTCTTTAGGCATCTCACTTACAAGAAAATAGGCTTCGAATGCCATTTTTAGGTACACATAATTTAGAATTTTTTAAAGGATTTTTATAAAATTGTGAACATTCCATTAATGGTTTGATGGGTTAAGAAATATGTAATTCGTGTACTTGGTGTATTTTGTGTGATCGACCACAGAAATTCCTAATCTACAATTTAGAAACGGCACTTGTTTGCATTTGTAATTAAAATAAAGTAGAATCGCGTTTTGCATAATTTTGCGCATGAAGCACAAATGCATGATTTTAATTTAATTTATTGCATAAGTCCGAAGTCTACTTATAAATAAACGATTTTTTTTTTCAATGAAAAAAACGCAACTTTAGAAATGAGAAAACTGTTTTATATCTACGCATTCATTTTTTAATTTAATGAAAAATGTGTGAAATTTACTTTTTCGACAATTTTAAATGTAAGCTTTCCTTTTAAAACGTCTAATTAAATATCAACTATAAAATGAAAACTGATTTGTCGTCAGTTCAGGAGCACGCCATCGATAGGCAAAAGTGGCTTTTGCCGAAAGGTGTGACAAAAAAAAACAATGATCAAACCATATTCGTTTGAGCAACACGAAAAATTAATACGTCTACAAAACTCATTGATAATAGTTTGTCTCTAACGAAAATAAATCACAAGTCAACCTCGATCTGATCCTGAATACCTTGTATGGATGCGACGGCGGCCGACGTTTCATCTTCAAACTGATCGACCTTTTCGTCGCCTCCAACAACAAGCACACCTACAGCTTTGTCGCTGACAATCACCATATTGTCGCCTACTTCAAGATTCGTTTGTGGAATGATTATTGTCGACCCGATCTCGACTTTGGCGATACAAGTATCGCCTAATGCGTTCGTTTCCTTCACAGGTATTCCTTTGCCTTCAGTTTCACTAATTTCAGTTTCCTTCTCTTTCTGGTTGCAATTCGATGATTTTACGGTCGTTTTCTTTACCAATTCGACCACTTCTTTCAACTTTTCAACATCTCTTAAGATCTGCTTCTGATTCAAAAGCGCGCGTCGATTTTCTTCTTCCTTGGCGATCAGATCTTCTTTCAATTTGGCGAAACGTTTTCTAAAAGATTCACATTTTTCTAACAATTCCATTCTTTTTCGTTTCAACTTTTTTCTCTCCTCTATCTTTTGCATGTATTCTTTCTCGCGAATGTCATCTTTTCTCACTGATTTTAACTTAACCCTGCTACAGCGCGACACATTACCCTCTTCTTCGTCTTTTTCTTCTTGAAACTCATCATTAGAGCTGTCATTTTGACCGACTTCTTCATCCAAAGGCTTTTGCTTATCACATTTAGGGCATGGAACAGACATAGTTTTTGTGATATCGTCGATATTCGAAGCGCAAGTTGCATGGAAGAGACATCGACAATCCTTACAAAACATGACTGCATCCAAATCAGGATTACAGTGTTCATCGCAAACGAAGCAATTATTTGATACTTTCGAACACGATAAAGAACGACTACCGGACGATATGGTTACTGATGAGGAATAATAATTGTTTGTAGGCTTTTCGGTAATTGTTTCTTTTGCTTTGTTACGATTTTGTTCGCTTACTCTTGGAACACGAGTTGCTGAACTTTGTAAAAAGTTTCGACTAGTTGAAGTCTTTGCTGAAGCTGCATTTGCAGCTGCAGCTAAAAGCATTCGCCTTTTCGCTCTTTTTGCTGCCATTTCCAAAGCAGTGATTCTTTTCGCTTCGATTGCAGCATTCGAGAATTGTGGATTTGCAGTAGTTCTCCTCTTGCGTTCACATTTCTTATTTTGAATTTCACTCAGAGCTTCTTTCGTAACTAAACCAAGCGCTGCTAAAAAACTTTCTTTCCTCTTAGGCTCTGGAATTTTAAGCTCTTCTTGTTGGGCCTTTGCATGTTGTTCCTTCAGAAGCATTTGATAGCGCGTCATGTATTGCTGCTGTTGCAAACTCGCAGTGTTATTCTGTAAAGTAACACTATTGTTGTAGGATTTGTTTGAGGCTAGAAGTGATTTGAAGTTACTACTATTGTTCGAATTGCTGTTGCCACCATTATTCGACGGACTTTTCGATTCTACTTTTCGTAATAGAGAATTGCTGTTTGCAGCACTGGTCGCCAAACGAGCTCCGCCACCGGGAGTTGGAACAACAAGTATCTGCTGGTGTTGGTTCTGTTTCTTGGCCGTAGCCGCGGCAGCAGATACAGGAACTAATAATTTCGTTTGACCAGAAATTGTTCGGACAGCTAATGCTGGTTGAGGTAATTTCTTGTTGCCAGAGCTATTGTTGTTGCTATTGTTGCTGTTACTACTGTTATTGTTGTTATTATCGCCTTTAGAAATCAAGAAAGACTTTTTCGTTGGAGTTTGTGGAAGCGCGACTTGTGTTTTTTGTGTTGATTGTATTTGTGGTTTTGTGTCGCCATTTGAAGTGATTTCAACTCTGCATTTTGTTTCGCTTTCTTTTCTCAAATTAGAAATGATAACTTTTTGCTTTTCGCCTAATTCTTGAATGTGCTGCTGTATACTCTTCAATTCACCTTTAAGTGAATCCTAAAAACGAATAAATAAAGAAGAGCCATTAAATAAAGCTGCGTTCGCACAAAGAGGCGATTTAATGTAACGCTTTTTCAAGTGATTTGCTGTAAACACACAAAAGTGCGTTGAAAATTTTAGAGATGCTTTTTTTACGAATAAAGCGAAAGGGACATAAAATTAAAGCTCAATTGAATGAAGATTGTTGCGGAATAATAATCAATACGGTTGTTATGTGACTAAAGGCGGGGCGATAAATAGTAAGTTTTAGTTACAACTCGTCGAAGAAATGCACGAAATTCGCGAAAAAGTATCGCTAACTTTTTGCATCTTCCGATATTTCCACGAGTAAACGAATAAAATGATTATCAAATGATAAAAACCGAAAACAACACTAACACAAACAAATCTGACAAAAGACTTAAGTTTTAAAGGAGTGCAGGCTTTTGAGAAGTCAGAAAGTAAGAATGCAATGGGCTCTCGATAAAAAGGGTCAAAGCAGCGATCGATGGAAAGCGAAAAGAAAAGTCAACGAAAACTCGGCAAAAGTAGAGAAGTTGTTGCTTTCGTCGAGCATTTCGTCGAAGGATGGCGAACGAAGAGATATTCGACTGTTGTCGAGCATTGAAAAGTTTGCTGACTTACGTTCGGTTCTTGACGCATTTTGACGAGAATCAACTGCAAATGAAAGCGAAGAAAACTACGGTTAATGGCGAAAGCAGAATGGAACTCGGTACCTGATGCTTGTGAATAGCTTTCTTCAACTCATTTTGAACGCACTCTAATTCACGATTGCTTTCGAGAGTAGCCGTCATCTTCATTGCACGCCAGGAGCAAACGATCGTTCGTCTGTAAAGTACATTCGACGTTCGAAATAAGAAGTTTTGTCGTTCGCTTTGCTTTCGCCAAAACACGACTACAGTTTCGCGGTTTCGCGAACTTTGTTTCGCAACGATTATTTTGCGATCGCAGACTGCTTCGCGGCAAAACCAGCGATCGACGGTCGGACAGAAGCGCAGTGCTCGACTGCGGCAAAGTGAGCAAAGCGTAGTGTCGAGTTTTCGGCGATTTGAGGGCAGAAAAGTGCGAAAAGGCGAAACGAGCGATCGAAAAGAGGAGAACTGTGCGAAGATCAAAAGCGAAGTATAATGTTATTTGAGAGCGGTTACAAGCGGCGAGCGTCCGCCCGCCGCTCGCAACGCGATCGCCGCGTTCAGCGGTAGTTTACTTTGCCGTTCGTCCGCCCGCCGCCACTCAAAGCGCTGTACGCACACTTTGTACACACTTCGCGAGCGCAGCGCTCTCAAACAAAGTGCGACAAAAGTTACTCGCGAGCAGCGAGCGAACGCTGCCCCTTCAAGGCTCTCTCCTCCGTCGCACGCGTCCGCCGCCGTCGCGCCGCGCTCGCGCCGTCCGCTGCCCCCGACGCGGCCGCCCCTATTTCGGGCACTGCTTTCCGCACTTCTTCGCGTTTTCGCCTCGTTTTCGCGCCGCGAGACGCCCGAATCCGCTCTCGGGTCGCAACTCGATTCGCTGCACAACTTTGCTTCGCTCTTTCGCTGTACTCACATTTCGTCATTTTCCACTATTCTGCAATCATTTTTCGTAACTCTTGTTTTCGAAACACTTTACTTTCGAAAAGTAAACAAAAAACACGCAAGTTTTGCTCTTCGCTTCGAAACAATTTCGAAAAGTGAAAAGCGGCGAAAAGTGAAAGTATACACAAAATGACAGCGAATCGAAAAAGAATTTTCAGAAAAACGTAAACTGCGAAACTTGACGCGAACAGTGAAAACTTACTTGTTTTGGAATCGGCTTTTTGCTCACGTTTAGGAAGCAAATGACGAAATGGACGAGTTGTGAACGAAAGAAAGTGCTTTTTGCGCTTTCGACGAGCGGTGAAAAAGGCGATTTTTTGAGAAAAGAAAAGCAAAGAAAAAATTGAGACTCCGTTAAAACACGAAATCGATTGTTTCACATTCAACGCGATTGTCGATTGTTGACGCCGTCACTGTTGGATGTGAGTGACGGCGAGAGTTTCGAAACGCGGCTTTTCAAATTTAAATTCGTTTCTTATTTTTAAGCGTTTCCACAAATCGCCAAATTTATGCTTTTAGGCAGCGCACTGTGCTCGTTCACTTCTCGCTCCTCAATGAACTCAGCATCATTTTGCTTTGCTTTTCGCTCTTTTTACACTTTCAAATCTATTTTATTTATTTTCGTTCAAATATTTTCTCAAATTACGATAAAAATCAGTTATAATTCACATAAAAATATTTCATAAAACTTGCACATTCTCTTAAATCACTTTCTATCTGTTTAAATTTTTAAAATCAAACTCAGTTTTAATTGCTTGTTTTAACGCTTCAACACATCTTAAGTGAAATTAGTCGCATCAAGAAGTGGTTAGAAGCATATTCATTAGAAAGCGAATTTCGCATCGTTCATTCAAAAAACATTTTCAAAAACGTCATTTTGAAATTTTACGATTTAAATTTGCTATTAATTAACAAACAAACAAACAAAAAAATTGGCGACAATTTTGCGCTGAATTTTAAATTACAACTTTAATGAAAAACTTTAAACAAAACAAATATGCCCTTTTGAAGAGCAAAAGTACAAAAAAGCTTCTTCTATGCGATTATTTAACTACTCACATCGCTTCATTTCACATCACAGTTTAACTAAAAACATTTTTAATGAAAAAAATTTTTATATAACTAATTTAATATTCAAAATATTAAAACTAAAACATCTAAATTTTTACTTTTACGAATTAGTAGAAACTTAAAATATTCATTGGTAGGAATTATAAAAATTAAATATTTATTTTATTACAGGAGCTTCTTTTTGTTTATTTTACGAGAAAAATAAATTACTCATAGGAATTTAATGATTCAATATTTTGTTTTTACGTTTTGAAGGCAGTTTTTGTTATCTGAAGGGCAATCAAAAGTTATATTCATTTGCAAGTAATGTTTTACGATTTTCGCAATACTATATGAGCAGTGAAAACTAACGTAACTTTGTCACAGTTTTATATCTTGATCATTTTTAAAGTATTTGAAAATAGATATTTAAATATATTTTGTACAGTCAACGACAATGTTCTGTGGTAATTTTCATTAAATTTATCGGTTTTATGAATAAGATAGCAAAACATTCTATCATTGAGTGTACAAAAAAAAACGTAAAATAAGTTTTACTCCTCTTCCGATTTAATTGAAACTATGTATATAGAGTATATATATCTAAACCTCAATGTTAGTATTAAAGTAATACTCGAACGCTTTGAAAATTTACAAATACAATAATGCTTTGCTAATTATTATTCCCTTGCAAACTATGCTGAATCTGAGTTGATTAAATTTCAGGAAAGCTTATCTAACTATAATAAAAATTTTATATTATTGTTAGATAAATCTGTCGAAATAAAAGTATTTAGTTAAGTCCAATAAAAAAAAATTTTTAGGAACAATTTTCAACCGACTTTATGAGGTTGTTTTGAAAGAAATAATTTTTTTCTAAGCTAGATTAGAATTAAAATTTTTCTATTTAAATTTCTATTTTCAGTAATTTTGTGAATTATTTTCGAATCAATATTATAAATAAGCAATTGAAAACTAATTTAAGTATTCTTTGTTAAAAGCAAATAAAGATTAGATAACTTTTTGCAGAAGCTTGATTTTATACTGATTTTTAATTATTTTCACAATGTTAAAATAAGTCACTTCATTCATGAAATCGACCAAAAAGTAAAGCAATGATTTTGTCAATTGAATAAAAATGATATTTTGAGACCAACAAAGATTAGATTAAAAATTTCCATTTTTCATTCGGAAAAATTATGCGAAAAATAATTTTGCATTCTTCCGTTTTTTCAAGCATATCGCAAAATAGAAACAAATGTTCTCATGAAAACTTCCTAACATATAAGTTCACAGCTTTCTTATCAAGATTTTGTTTAAATTTATAATATTTTGATAAAGATGATTTTCGTTACAATGTATTCAAAGCTTAATCAAAATATTTCT
This sequence comes from Dinothrombium tinctorium, assembly GCA_003675995.1. Lineage (NCBI taxonomy): Eukaryota > Metazoa > Arthropoda > Arachnida > Trombidiformes > Trombidiidae > Dinothrombium > Dinothrombium tinctorium. Next base: position 2,694 of record NCKU01000012.1, on the reverse strand, counting down.
AAAGGCTGGAGTGTTAAAAATTTCGAAAATTTAGGCAACTATATGATTTTAAATTTATTATCTTTAATAGCAATTACTATGAGTTTTTTATTATATTATTTTGAGCAAGTTTCCATTTTGTAAATAAAACATTGCATAGAGAGAAAGAGAAAGAGAGAGAGAGAGAGAGAGAGAAAGAAAGAGAGAGAGAGAGAGATAGATAGATTCTGTTCAAAGAAGTGTTTCTTTTCACAAAAAATGTTGAAAATTTTACTCAATTTGCTCTTTACAAGATTAAACTTAATTTTATCCATAGTTGTAGAGTAAGCAGAGAAGCTTACAAGGAAGCTTCTTTTCTTGTAATCCCGATTTCAATGCAATTAAGTATGTAGATAGAGCTTCATGTGTGTGTGTGTATTAAGAATTACTCCCATCATAGATGCGAATTTTGAACGCGAAGTAAATAACTCGCGTGCAAATTTTAACATTAAGACAAAATGGAGGAAAATTTTGTTTTTTCATTGCGGGCCGAAATTAAAGCCGATTTTTAACCAGTTTGTTTTAAATGAAAATACTTTTCAATTATTATCTTATGATAGACATCTGGTAATTTTGATTACCAAAGGTGATTTAACATGAATGACAATTGATGTAAAAATAAAAATATGTAGCAAAAAATTGAGTTATTTAAAACAAACCGGGTAAAAATCGGTTGAAATTTCGGCTCGCGATAAAAAACAAATTTTTTCGCCATAGACTTAATGTTAAAATTTGCACCCGAGTAATTTGCTTCACGCGCAAAATTCGCACCGATGATGGGGCAATTATTAATACACACATGGTATTCTATCTACCTATTAAGTTCCATTGAAATAGAAATCGGGTAAGAAAAATAGATTCCTTGTTTGCTCAAAAATAAGCATATTAACCTAATAAATTCAGCAGAAATCAAATAAATTCAGTGTAAAAGTCGAATATCGTAAAATGTTTATTAAATACTTACTTTTTACAAGCGTATCTATACATACAAACGTATTTTTATAAAAAAATTTCTCTTTCAATCCTTTGATTCGATTGAATTCTTTGAATAAATTACAGAAGCTAGCTTAGATAATAGTATGGGCAAAAATTTAAAACAAAATTAATTCATGGTGCGGGTTTAAAAAGTTGCTTTTACTGGTAGATATTTTCTCTTAAATAAAATTTTAATTTTTGATGAATTTTCTTTTAAATTTTAAATAAAAAGTTTTAAATCGAAAGAAATTAAGAAATGAAAAAGTGGCTAAAGTTTTGATTCTTCTCTTCAAATTAATTTAAATTGGTGAAATTTATTAGCTTTTAATTGATGGTTACTTCGGACAATTATTAGTAATTTGATAATTTTCATTTCCATCAACTCAAACGGATGATTATAAATAGAAGTGTTAATTTTAAATTTTTTATTTTAATTAAATGATTTCTAGAATTAACTTTGTTCAAATTCAAAATTCAAATAAATTCATCGAATATTTTTTCTCTTTCATTAAAATTGTTAAAGTGAACTACTCTGGAAAAACTTTAATAAAGCAAAGGGTTAAATAATTGAATTTCAAATAATTTCTGTAATTATTGTAATTATAATTACTAAATAATACTCTAAAAAATTTACTTTTCACTTTATTAAAATTTATTTGATTTGCCTTTGTGAGACATAGAATTTGAGTGTTAAACGGAGCGAAAGCTTTCAATTAATCTTTTAACACTTACAGAATAATCGATTGATTTTTTAAACAGCTTATTAAAATTGTTTTAATGTTAAAAATATTTTTTCTCCAGGTCAATCTCGTTATTAGAATCATTTAAAATTAAATTATCACAAATAGAATAACGACTTTTTATAAAACTTTTTATGAAAAAGCGAGTTAAAGAAGTACAAACTAAATTTGCAAAAAGCATCATAAAGAAACTCAGAGATGATCATGTCAAAATAAATTTTTTCTCAGTTTACTCAAAGAATATTAGAAAACAGACACATAAATATAAATCAAGCGAATTACATTTCAGAAAAATCTGTTTGAAAGTTAACAAACAAGTTACAGACAAAATCATAAAAAAGTTTGAACGAGGATGTACGAAATTTGAGATTGATCGGAAATATGGCGTTTACGCCAAATGAAAAATGATTTGAATGAGCAAAAAACTTTTCAAGAAATACCTTTTTCGTCTTTAATCTTAGGATCAAACATAAAAATTTTAAGCAAATTTTGCCATAGGTGAGTCAATAGGCTCAGTCAGATATAAGATGAGATCAATATTTCAGCTGAATACGAGATTTAAGGCCATTATGAACATAATATTGAAAAATTTTCTGAAAAGCAGCTCTTTTTTAAATGACCGCTAGAGACAGAGTTTTTATGAGGTCACATATTTTTCTTCTATACATTAAAATGATTTATGGCAAATTTGAAAAAATTCAATATCAACAGGTAAAAATCACATAAATCACATATTTTTCACATTCAGCACCTTATCACTTAAGTCACGTTAAAATCACATATTTTTCATAAAATATTGTAAATAAACGTTTTGCGAACGCAAAATCAGAATCTTTATTTATCTTTAAACGTAGAAACTTAATATGACATGACTCGCTCACCTTGTGTCCCTCGATTCATGACAAATAAAAACGAGAAAAGGGAGATAAATCACTAAAAATAGCAAATTACATTTGATGGA
>NCKU01000011.1:0-103649 GCA_003675995.1 Dinothrombium tinctorium | reverse complement strand
TATAATTAAGAATAGTTTAAAAACTTAATTTAAAATTAATAATTTTGTTTTATACTTTATTAATGCAGTAAGAAATTGGTTCAAAAATGTCAATAAATTTCAATCAATAAAAATTGCTACTTAATAAAAAGCAATGTAAATGAAACGAATAAAATAGTTTAACCAACTATTTTTATTTTTATTGATATTATCGAAATTAAATTTCGATTTATATTTTTTGCAAAAATTAATTTTTTAAAAGAGATGCTAACATTGATTCTTCCATAGGCAAAAATATTTCAACCTTCAAAAGCTCCTTTAAAGGGTCAGGATATAACTTTTCTTTTTTACATAAAATGGCTTAATGAGTCTTAATAAAAAATGAAAAAATAATTGCTGAGGCAGTTCACATTTAGAAGAAAATCATAATTGAATTAACAAAAATCAATGGACAAAATCATTACTAACCTTATTTTTAAAAATTTAATTTTTCACACGAAGTAACCAATAGTTTTGTTTACAAATATTTTAATTCATTAGTTATTTGTTGTTTGTTTAAATAATATATTTATGGTTCCTTGATTGCACCGTTAATGAAAAATATCAATGATTAAAAATTTGTGCAAGTCCAGTTTGGACAGGTTTTATGATCCTTTTCTGACTAAAAAATGTTTTTTCTTATTAATATGAAACCGTTGTTTGCATGCGATTATTTGCAATTCATTCTTTTTTAAACACAATTCAAAACGCTGAAAAATAAAACATGTTTTGCTTTTAAAGGAATCTAGAGATCTAAAATTAGATACCTTTTATAGAAAAACTATTGAATTTGTCTCTATCTCAAAAAGTTTTTTGTAGACATCCAATCTTATTACAATTTCACAATTCGATATAATAAATTTGTTCAAATCTTGACTTTCTTAACTGATTTAATCTTCAAAATAATATGTTCTCTCTTGTTGCTCACTTTATGCCATTTTCAGAAATTTTAACAATTTTGACATTTTTTGCTCATAAATTCATTTCAAAAAGCCAAATATTTTATCAAAGGTGGACGACTAAGATTGAAGCAAAAGTTTGATCCTCAATATTTTCCTTAATGTCCAATCAAAGAGTCTCAAATATCTCTTTCAAATAAACATTTGACATTTAATGACTTGCACAATTTTTAAATAAATCCAATTATTTATTCAAATAAAAACTTTGTTTTAAGTCCATGTCGTTATTACAGATTTTGACTATTGTTTTTAGTTCGTTTAATTTTGATTTTTAGCTGAATCTGTACAATTTTAGCAATGATTGTGTTTTTTGTTGTCTCTATTCGTTTTGTTTCAAGCGAAGAAAAATGAATCATGATTGATTCTCTTAAGGATCAATTGGGGTTGTAAACATTTTTACTTGATATAATTGATATAAAAACCACATTTGTTACAAATGTGTGATAAAGAGATTGCATCTGATAATCTAAACTATGGAAGCATAAGGATCGCCGCGCCAGCAGAAGGCGACAAGTGAGCTTTGTCGCTCAACAAATAGCACAGCTCTTTTATATGAAGCGCAAACTCTTCACAGACTTCTCAAATCTGCTCTCTAGTTGTCGAATAGTTCCTTAGCTTTCCACTTTTGAAATTTCATTTTGATAAACACAAATGATGAACTCTTAAATCAGCATTTGTCCAGTAAACAAAATTTTGCCAAATTGTCAGTTTTACTCCCTCTGCCTTTCTTTTCAATGTATTCTGTATTTTTAAAAACAAAAATTGAGAACCTTTCAAGTGTTACATAGTTATTGAATCTCTATCATCACCAATGTTAAATTGACGCGCTTCTTAATTCATAAAAGAGTGCATTTTTAAACTAATGCGTTTTTCTGCGGCGCTAAAAATGCCGAGATCAAGAAATTTCGGTTATTTCGAAGCAAAATAGTCTTTTAATCAATGAAAATTTCGTTTCAAAATGTTCAATTTTGAATCGATAAGATTTTGTTGTTCGAAAAAATTTCGGCGTTACCAAAAAGACATAGCTAATCATAATTATCATCTTTCATTTTTACACTTATTACCCCACAGCTTCATCACCATTATATTAACGCTGTATATTCATTGATTTGAAAATTATACAAACGTACAAACAATGTGTAAAATTTGATTTAGAAAAACATTTTCAATGCAAGAATTCCGCATTAAAAAAGTTATTACCGTAATTTAAAAACTGGTTACTACCGGCTTAAGGATATTTTACTCTATTTTATTGCCGAAGATAATTAATAATACATATTGTCTCTGTCGAAGAAGAATTCGTGAGCATAATGTTTTCAATCCATTTTCTTGTAATTAGTGTTGTTGCGGATGGCTTTTGCCGTGTTAATGAGCCTAATAAAAATCCTTTTTTGTTATGGTAATGCTTTCCGCATTAGCTTTATTAAAATTTTCTTTGCTCAGCGTTACTTCGTTACCAGCACATGAAACAAGCAATTAATAAGTGTGAATGTTCATATGTGTAAGAATACGCCATTTCCCAATTAAAGTTTTTAAAACTGTTTATTTATTTTACATCAAATAGTTTCCTTTTTCATTTTTCAGTTACAGTTTTCAATATGCTTTTCGCCCTTAGACTTCTGTTCCGATCAATTCTCCCTGTTCTGGTGTTATTGAAGAATTACTTGTACCTGATGGATCTACAGTAAAACCTGGACAGCAAATCGTAAAAATTCGTGTAACCGAAGGTGGAGGAGCGCCCGCCAAAACTGAAACAAAAGCTGCACCTACAAAGCCACCAGAAGAAACTAAAGTCCCATCTGCACCTTCACCTCCTCCTCCTCCTCCTCCACCTCCATCCCAACCATTGACAGCTCCATCACCCAAAAAACCAGCTACACAACCAGTAGCTCCTATATCTGCTACACCAGTGTCTTCTGTCAAACCAGCAAGTGTTCAACAAGCATCTGCTCCAGCTCCCGAGGGTCGAACAGAACAACGTGTAAAAATGAATCGAATGCGGCAACGAATTGCTCAAAGACTGAAAGAAGCACAGAATACATATGCAATGTTAACCACATTTAACGAGATCGATATGACGTGAGTGTTGCGAGATATCTCCAAACTTTTCGATACCACTTTTCACCTTTTTCTCGTTCTCGTAGAAACATTATTGAATTGAGGAACTCGCAAAAAGATGCTTTCCAGAAGAAGCACGGCCTCAAATTAGGATTTATGTCGGCGTTCGTGAAAGCGAGTGCTTACGCATTACAAGATCAACCAATAGTTAATGCAGTTATCGATGATCAAGAAATTATTTATAGAGACTATATTGATATTAGCGTTGCGGTTGCAACACCGAAAGGTCTCGTTGTCCCTGTGCTGCGAAATGTGAAGAATATGAATTATGTTGAAATTGAACGCGCTATAAATGAATTGGGCGAAAAGGTGCGTGAAAATGTTCGCTTTGTTGCCTTTTTTGAAAAAGTGAAACCATTTAAGCAATTGCAAATTACAGGCACGAAATAATACGCTCGCAATCGAAGATATGGATGGAGGAACATTTACCATAAGTAACGGTGGCGTTTTCGGATCTATGTTTGGTACACCAATAATCAATCCACCACAATCTGCTATTCTTGGAATGCACGCAATAATCGAACGCCCTGTTGCCGTAAATAAAAAGGTAATACTACGATTTTGAAATATTGTCGTCTTAAACAGCAGTGTTCACAGGTGGAGATAAGACCAATGATGTACGTCGCGCTTACTTATGATCATCGCTTAATAGATGGCCGGGAAGCAGTTACATTCTTGCGCAAGATTAAAGCTGCTGTCGAAGATCCCAGAATAATGTTTCTAGATCTTTAACGTTAATTTAACATGTTTTTGTTTTCCACGCGTCGAAAGTCAAAAATAGTTCTTCCTTCAGATCCAAATGTTAATTTAAACTTTCTCTCTTCTAACTTAAGTAAGTTTAATTTATTTTAAAAAAATGAATCGAACGTTATTTGTGCTTAGATTGTTGAAAGCACTGTGGAATCAACAGGTCAATACAATGTTTTACTCACTTGTTCTTTTACTTTTTTTATTCGCAAAACTTTTTTTTCCAATTTTCGGAAAACTTCCCTCTTCGGGATGACTTGCTCAGTGAAACGCATACTTTTTATTGTATGCGTTTTCGGACTTTGATTAAAAACCCCGAATATTGAATATTGGGAACACGAAACCGAATAAATTAACGCGAATACGGTTAAATTCTTTTTATGTTACTAAGCTTTTGTTGCGTTCGCTTCTCGTTCACGGTTTACGACTAATTTGTGAACGAAACGACGACAAAAAAAAACTGACGAGAAATGATTGTTTTAGGTTTTGAGCGGAAAAAACTTTTTTTAACTAAAACGCTGCGATGAAAAAGTTCACGTGTAAAGTTTACGAAGCAATTTGTTTGTAAAACAATTTTGAAACGAGTCAATTTCATTACTTTTTTGTTTAATGAAGCGTAAATATGAAAAAGTGGTTCGCGAACGAAGAAGAAAGAAGAAAGCTTCTGCGAGCAAAGAAAAAAAAAGAACAAACGACGACCGGATGCTATAAAATTGGTCGCCATATCGCGAATATGTTTTATTATTGTTCTTCTTCGCGAGCAAAATTAAATAACGTCGTTTGTGTTTCCTGTTTTTCAGTAAGCAAAATAAACGCGTCAAATTGAAATTCTCGATGTCGATTTTAAAAAACGTCGCCATTCGCGATCGCATTCGACGCAATCCGATCCACTGCTATTGTTGCGATTTTTCTTCTTCTTTTCGAGTGTATCTTTGAAAACAAATACCAAAACGACAATAAATAGTAAGTTTAAAAAGCACACATCCCTTTGATTTATAGTAACGAGAGTAAAGCGCTGTTTCTTTTCCTTTTTTCCACACTCCGAACTTATTTCCAAATATTGTATAAAAGGCCATTTAATGAAATATTGCGCTTTAAACGGTGAAGCGTTTTATTTCAAGACTACTTTATTAAATAAATCGCGAATGCATCAACTATCGCTGCCGTGTTCGGAAACACTCTTCAATCTGAAAAATCGCAATTTTCACTTAATTTATTGCCCATCTCGATTCATTTGAGTACGAACTTATTCTTCTCGAGCACAGCTTTATAATTAGCTTCAATTTTAATTGTGTACTCTCACTCCTTAAATCTATCGTAAGAATCGATCGCGTACAGTTTGTAAATAGCTGATTGTGGGACACCTTAGCCAACTCGGAGAGCGATAGGCAATTTACGGAAATTGATTTTCTTGTTTAGCACACTTCGAGCTCGCCGACAAATGTTGAAAAATAATTGCAATCTGGGTAAATATTGTACTTTTCATTTAAGGCAAAGAAAATTTCGCTGTAAAACGCGAAAAATCATGCATCAGACTACAAATTGCAAAAAAGAAATTAAGAAACAAATGAAATATGAACGCTTTTCACGCAAAGTGAAAACTTAGGCGGGGAAAGCAACGAGAGTAAGCGAAAGTGTCTATTACGAGAGCAGAGCAATTGACGGTGTTTTGTAATCGGAAGAGGAAGAAGATGGCATCAGACTGAGACTGTTTTCCTAGTCGAAAACTTGGAAAAATAAGATTGTGCGAAAGTTTGTTTCAAACTCGAAATTTGGCGAATAGGTGAAGCGGAGCTCGCTTCGAGTGCTGGTTGCGGTCTGTGCAGTTCTTGAGAAGAAAGATGCGTTGCACGGTTCTCGCGAAAGGCAACGTCCAAAGAGCATTGCGTAATAAAGGACTTTCCGAACGCGGTTCGCACTCCACTTTTCCTGGAGTTTGCTATGAGTCAAACTAAGAGAGGCTGCTTTCGGCGCAATGTCTGTGAGCAGTGAAAGAAAGCACGCTTTGAAGGGGACACAAACAGTGAACAGCAGCTTGAAGAGAAACGTGAAAATCATCGCGTTTCACATTTTTGCTTCTCTTTTCGCTCTTTTCTCGCTTTCGTCGCAACGTTTCTCTCGGTTTCGTTCGCGAAGAAGTGTACTCGAGCGCCGCTTTCGATGTTTACAACTTTCCACCGAGAAGCACGAACTTAATTCGCAGTGCGTTCGGATCGCAACGCTGCACGTGAACGACGAGGTAAGTGTTTGACAGTGTGTGACTTGCGCTCGACTCTCGCTCGCGATCCGTGTTTTAGTCACTTTTCACAACTTTTCTTCGAATTTGCGTCGAAAGAGCGTTGAACCGCGCGATTTTCGCCTTACGCCGCATTCGTCTGCTTGACGACAACTTTGTGCACGGCGAGATTTGTTTTCAAGTTTTGCATTTTGCTGCGATTAGCGCGAGCTGAAGCCTACACGTCGGAGAAGAAGCGAGGGGTGAGTGGAGCTCGAGTTGGCATCGCACGAATGCAGTCGCTCTCCTCCTCTCTCTTGTTCTCGGTTTCTTGCGTAATTAAAAATGAGTTGCTTGATGAGTGTTGCTTCATAAGGAGCGCTGACATACGAAGAAAGCGTTCGCCGCCGCTGTCTCTCGACGAGAGCACTGTCACACAACTCAAAAGTGACAGTCGTTGAAAGGAGATGCGGAGATAGGTGCGAGCTGCAGTAATTTGCTGCGCTTTTAATAAGTGTGTGCTTGCGTTTAAAATTAATGAAACACAAAGAGAGTTGTGATGTCGAGCAAGCAATCGGCGATAAGAAGATTGAGTGCGTGTTGCGTCTCATCTCGATGGCGAAAGTAACGCTCGCCGCACACCTCCTCCCTTCTGCTCACGGTTTCGATCCCTCTCCGCTTCCTTAATGTGAGAGAATAAGACCGTTGCCGTTGTCGGTGCTGAGCGTTGGGTGGTTCGTCTGCGGAACTCGCGTAAAGTTTTCGGCATTGCGAAAGAAAATGTGATTCACCTTTGGTAGTGCAGCGAGAGATCGATGCCGATGTCTCACTGCTTTTGGCGATGGCTTTGTTGTCCGCTGTTTGCGCCAACTTATTTTTGGTGACCATAAATTGCTTTTTGCTCGCTGCTTTGTGCGCCGAAAAGCGTTCGTTTACTTCACCCTTTCTGCGGTGGTCTCATTGTGAGGCATATTATGTGAAAGAGGTGAAACAGTAGCGTCAGCGACGTACGTAAACGCTATGCATGTGCCGCATTGTGCTTCTGGTCGTTTCCTGCGAAATGATGAAAGTGAGGCTAAAAGCTAGTCGCAAACGTTGGCGTTCTCCTGTTTCAGCGTTGCCATTCGTTCTTTTATCTTTATACCGAAGAATGGAGAAGAAGAAGAAAAGAAAGACAAGCTTTCGATTACTGGCTTTTTTCTTCGCCATTACTGTCTTTCGAGCAGCTATCGTTTTTAACCTTCTCCGCATTGAAAGATGTGCTCGCAATTGACTTTCGCCCATCTCCTCGGCATCGCGCTCGAAACTATTACATTTGATAGCATATAACTGACATATTCTGCCGCTCTGCTCGCTCGCCTCGCTCGTCTCTGCTCGTCTGTGACTCGCTATCATTTCAGCGCGAAGCAATAACCATTTGAGGAGAGAGACTTTTCCGCAATACCGCAAAGATTGCGCTTCGAGAAGCGACGAACGTTTAATGAAAAGCAAAAAGGCTTAAAAATAGCCGAAAGTGGCGACGAGCGCAGAGAAGAGAGCGAGGAGAGCGGAGAAAGAGCAAGAAAAGGGTTCTCAGAGCGCTGCGAGAGAAAACGAATGGTTTTGGGATGCGAATGAAAAAAGATGATAGCGCACACGAAGAAAACATTTGTTCAGACATTTGCTTCGAAAACATTTTTATGTGCTGTTCAAACAAGCGTTTTATGAGTGAATCGAGAAATCTTCGCCAATTTATTTATTCGCAGCTCCATTCCAATGCAAAGTAACGTTTCGCTTTTGTTTCGCAAACAAACTTCTTCTCTTTCGCCCTTCTTTCGTTTCGCTCTTCTTCTTCTCGCTCACGAATTGCAGGCGAACGCGAAAGCTACACCAACTCATATTCCTCCCAATCGCAGCTCCACCCAACACCATTTCTTTTCTCATTTCTTTCGCTTTGTTCGCCGATCCTCGCTTTAAATAATACGCTTCAACAGCGAAACGCAACACTCGCGAGACGCGACCACCGACGTCAACGTTCACTTTTAAATTCATTTTTCGCCTCGCTTATGCAACTTTCATTCGCGCGCTTCAATAAAACAGACCTTTTCTCCTCTGCTTCTTTCCAAACCCAATCAAACATTTCACTGTCATGCAATTTGTCTATTTAGAAAAGCTCTTCTCCTCTGTTTTCACTCGCTTCTACACTCTCATTAAGCGCTCAATGCCTTCAAAATCCAATTCAACTCCACTAAATCAAAATTATCGCTTTCTCACCCACTTTTGCATCCACTCCAATTTCTTATGCTCTCTGACCTTACAATTTTCGTCTTCCTCACGCTTTGTTCTTATCGAACTTTTCACATGCACAAGTTTAACGAAACTGCACCAACAACTCAACTACCGAAACGTCGAACTGAGCTGATTCTTTGTTTTTGCTTTCGAGTTTTAGTTTATTGTAATCTTCCGCAAACAAATTCTGTTTTTCTCGTCACACTGCAAAACAGGAGCGGCAAACGATACAATTTTTTAAATTTAGAGCAAGTTTTGTTCTTTTCTCAACATGATCTTGGAGTTTTTCGAATTTTTAAACAATCCTAGTTGTCAAACACAATTTGTTACGTTAAAAAACGATTTTGTTCGCATGTCTCCGAAATTTTACACACTACTTCTTGCTGATCGCTACGATTTGTTATCGTTATGTACAAATTTTATTGAAAAAAATTTTGCTTTTTTTTAAATATATGCAACTAACTGTAAAAACACATTCATAATTCCTAGAAGCTTAGTTCGAACAATAAAGCTTAACTCTTATTCCATTATAATTTGCTATTGTCAAAAAATTTAAAATTTGCTTTAAATAAAAATTTACCTCAAGGTAAAAAAAGCTGTGAGATTACAAGTTGAAATTTTGCAATAAGCGCAGTTTCTTCCAACAAAATAAAAAAAAAAATTAAATCACTTATTTAACGTTAAACAATTTAATGTTTCAATTTTTGCTCATTATGTGCACTTGAATGCTTTTGTTGTCTATGAAGCAATTTTAAAAACGTCTTATGTTAGGCTGAAATTGAAGCATTTTTACCGCTTCTAGTTTGAGAAAAATATTCGCTTGATTATCAATTTTGAAGACAGACAAAAATCGGAAGTAACCAAAATTTGAATATCAGTCGAAAGACGAGGCAAATTGACAAAGAAAAACGTTTGCCAATTTGAGAAAAGAGAAAGCGAGCGACAGAACACTTTCACCCATTAATCGAGTAAATATTGTTTTAAATACATGGCACTTGAAGCCAGAAACTTCTAACATTTCGTGTGATCTTATTTTTTATTGTCTAAAATTTGAAGTTCAAAGCGAAATTGTTTGATTGTCGTGCGAGCACTCGTTAATATTTTCACACTCGGCTAGAGAAAACAAGTGTAAGCCGAATGGCTTGAATTTTAGCTTCGCTCTGTTGGGCTAAATGAAAGCGTGAAAGCGCTCAAATTATGTAAAATCGCATTGAAAATTTGAAAATAGTTTTTTTCAAATCTGTTGGTTGCGCTAAAAACTGTTTAACAGCTTGAAAAAAAGGAAAAGTGAAGAGATGATGTAAATTGTTATTTTATCGAGTGTTTTTTGAACTAGTTTGTGCGAGGATGTTAAAGCGAGTAATCGCATTATAAAATGGTGATAATAGAGAAGGCGAAATTGGCGCGAGTAAATTACTGGAAGCCGTGCTTTTGTAATAGAAAATGAAATCCATTGTGAAAAATGTATTGGAAAGCGAAGAGAAAAAGAAGAAATGCAATAAATTTGATAACATCCCTTGCGATGGATATTCTTGCTTTTGCTTTTTCATTCGTCTCTTTTTAACAATAAAAGTTTATGTAAAGAATGTCAACAAAAATTTCACATTATTATATCTCAATTTTTTTTTCTCGACAAAACGTCAATACAAACCTGAATTTCGTCTTCTAACAATACAAGCAAATACAACATTTTAATAAATAATCGCGCTTTAATTTCCTTCACGCTTTATTCCGCTCATAAAGAGCCAAAACCAAAGCCAAAGCCATACTTCTTTATTCCATCTCAACCAATTCAATGCATTCATTTTTCTTCTTTTCCACCGATTTTTGTCTCTGTAAACAGTCGCATTCGCAGCTCTAAACATGTGTCTACTCCGTTGTTAGACAATTACTTTTCACAATTTTAGCAACCGAATTCTCTCATTTTTCATTCCATTGAATAATTCGCAGACACCTTTTCTCTCAATTAGAAACACTCCAATTTCATTTTTAATTATTGGCGCACATATTGCAATTTATTGTCTACCTTCTCAGTTTGTCTTTAGAAAAAAATTAAAACGCAAATTTCAAAATTATTTTCTTGAATTTTTAAAAGTTAACTTCTATCGCTGTCTGTAATAGAAATTTGGCTTGACGGCTTTTAAAAGAGATTTAAAATATCAAAATAAAAATAAATTTAGGTTTGTTTTAATTTATTCATTTATAAGCAAAATTAAAGAGGCTATAGTATGTGCTTAGTGATTTTGGAGGCAAGTTGCGTGACAAATAGTTTTTATCATTCATATTTACTTTTCACGATCACTTTTTTTCATTTCTTATTTTTTTAATATTAAAAAATTGAAAAAAGTGTGTGAAAGCAAAATCGAGCGACCACTATTCTGTTCAGCAATGGTTTTATTATCGATTTCGTAGCGAGTGAACCAACAGAACTGTCACAAAAGTTTAATCTTCATTCATTTAAAAGTCATAAAGTTTGAATGATAAGCAGGTATATCAAACTTATTTTCTTCAAATATTCACTTCATGCTCAATAACTTCATTTTAAACTCATCATTTCTAGTAAATCAAATTATTTACAAATATAAAAATTTTGATTTTTTTAACCTACCTCGCTACTGATTTTGTTCATTGTTTTTAATTCATTCAAATTTTATTTTCACTAATGATGTATTATGCTAGCAATAATCAGGATTTTTGTTTTGTTTTTGTTTCAAGAGAAACATAAACAGTTGCTCGACTGCTTGATGAATCAATGGGATTGAAAATTTTTTGACAATAAGAAAATCTATGGAAACATCTTTCTTAAAAATTTTTTTGAAAATTGAAAACTTAAAGCGAAAAATAACTATAAAAGCTCTAAGCACATAAAATCGATTGTTTGCGTAAGTTTTAGTAAGCATCTACGAAGAAAAATTCATCTTTCATCAGTAAAGATCAATAAAAATGACATTGAAATCGAATGGATGAGTATATTTAGATTTGATTGCACACACTCTTTCAGCTCATCGCTACATGAAATTTAGTATTAATTCTACGGGACATCTACTTGCTTACGCATAACGCTTAATATGTGAATGTTGCCCTAAAGCTTAATCAAGACAAAACTTGACAAATTTGTAAACATAAACAAAATCAAATAATAATTGAGAATAAAAAGATAGCTCGAGTTTGAAAAGAGCAACACGCAAAACAAATTGTGAAATAACGTGGACTTTTCGGCAGGAAAAATTCAGTGAAAAATTTTAGTCCTCCAAACCAAGTTTTGTAGCAAAAGAACTCGAACAAAATATTTTATTATTAAAATATTTGTAGAGATCATTCTATTCTTATATATCTTCACTTTTTCGGTCTCTACAAAGCTTAAAATGTTTACAACTTTCACCCCCTTGTGTTTAATTTATAACTTAACATTAACAAACGGCAAAAATACTCAAGTTACCGCTTCACTATGAGCACAAAGTGTAAGAACGCAAAGTCTAGTCACTTCACAATTTGATCTTGACCTGATGATGCCAAACAGAATGTGAGCGAAGCGTTGTCAAAGTTTTTACTTTAAATTTTCAACAGTGCCAGCGAGTAAGTCAAAAACTTTATTAATTTGAATAAAATAGTGCTAAATATAATAAAAATTTATTTTCCATTCACTTTTTGATTATAAATTAGCAGAGATAGTTGAATTTTCTAATTCAAAGTAATCTTGGAGATAACGAAATAATTTTCAATATTTAGGTTGTTTTTTAATGAATTTTTTAAAAAAATTTGTTATATTTAAATAGTAAAGAAATTATTTTTAAGCCAGGAAGACATAATTTTGCACAAATTTTTAATGGACTAGTTCAAAAGCTTTTACTTTCTTAATTATTTACTTTGAAATTTATTTGAATTAAGAACAATGTATGCCAGTAAAGTTTGATGTGAATTTTTTAAATTGGCTTCGCACAGTAGTTACTAGTTAACAATAAACTTCAGTGACAGTTCTAATCGTTGAGCCATTAAACGTTTTTATGTAATACTCTGAGCAGAAAAAAAGTGGAAATTTGGCAGTAAAGTGTGCTTTCCGTTGTTAGCGTTTTCTACACAAAGCAGTTCTTCGCTTTAATAATTTTGCTTAAACATTAAGCTTAGCCAAAGAAGGCTGCTGAATGCGAACTTTTCGAGAAAATATGTTTAAATCGAACGAAGCAAAAGAGTATTAAAAGTTTGTCAATTTACTATGTACAAAGATTTTTTTCGCCATTATTTTATTGAAGCAAAAAAAAGTCGAAAATTGGACGAGAAGCGAGAAGAAAATGGCAATTTTGAAAGCCTCGAATTTTTCTTTGCTCACTTTGCGTATCATTATTATCTAAAAGCAGATCTCTTTCAAACTTATTTATTTTAAATCGTAATGAAAAGCTAAAATAATGAAAACGCGGTTTATTTTCCATTTTCTTAAATGAGTTTAACTCGAAATGCAAATATACGCGCACTTTTTGCGGTATTCATCTTTCTTTCGCTTCAATTTTGAAAAGAAACGCGAAAAGTGAAAAGAGCGCAACATTTAACTCGTGACTTGGTTTTGCAATTAAGTTTAGCGGCGAATCTTGGCCGCATCTTTCAACTTTTCTAATTGAAGTTTTTGATTTTAAATTTCGTTAAAAAGAGCGAAGCGAAGTATTGTCTGCGAGATGGAATGAAATGAAACGTAAGACGCGATGAGATGTGATTGAAGAGGCTCATTGATAGCTCTCGTGTGCGGAGACGAAAAAGCGAGAGTAGAGCTGAAGAAGCTGTGCTCAGTTTGCAAGTTCTCGTTGAGAAGTCGGAGAAAGCAATAAGGCGAAATGCATGTGTTGGCGCGACTACGCCGTGTACGCCGCAACATTGGTGTCAAACACATACGCAAGAAGAGTGTGCATAGAAAGTGCGGAATGACACAAGAAGTTTACAAAATGTAACAAAAGCGTTCGGCGTCAATTCTTCGTGTTTTGTTCGCGAACGCTACGTTTTCTTATTTATGCAGAGGTTGTACGCCCTTGTTTCGCTCACCTTTTCTCGCTTTCGGTATCGCGTTTGTTTTGTTTTCTTGGCGTTTTCAATCAATACTTGGCATGTATAAAACGCGAAGAAAAGAAGAAGAAAGTGAAGCGAAGGCGACAGTGAGGGTGAAAAATGGTTAATGTTTACAGAATTACAATCAAATCGCTGCGCTCGCCTTCTCGCGCTGAACATTTTATATGCAGTGGATTCGCATTTTATTAGCTGCGCTTCTTATTGCTGCTGTTAGACACACTTTACGGCGCGTATTCGTGAGCGACAGCGCTCGAGAAGTCGCTCGTAATTGAATAATGTGCTTTGTGCTGGCGTTTTTGCGAGCGATATTTTATTTAAAATAAGTTTGAATAATCCGCTGGCTGCGTCTGAATGCGGCTGGAGCGAGCGGAGTACGTGAGCGAAGGAGGAAGAGAAAGCAGTTGTTATCATTTGTGAAAAATTGAATTCTTTGCAAAAATGGATGAGTTAGTCTTTGTTGTGTCTCACTCTCTGTGCTCTTCTTTTCTTTCTTTTTATTCATTTTTGGAAAACTTTATTTGATGGCGTTTCCTTAGAGACAAAATCTAACAATGATTGAGACATAAACCGTTGCTTTCTTTGAATACCTATTAACCGTATACCGTACTTCTGTCTACGTCTGTCTTGCGTTTCATACTTATAATGCATTTCGGAAAGCGAAAAAAGCGAAAGAAAGAAATCGAAAGCAGAGCATAGCAAAGGAACCGTTCGCTGCTTTGTGTCCTTACTTTCGCTTCATTTCAACTCGCTTTCACAACAATCGCTTCTATGCAAACTTTGCTTTTGTTTTCGCAATTAAGTGCTGCTTTAAAAACAGCCGAGCTGCCGAGCTGCCGAGCTGCCGAGCGCCACCGACGCTTCGAGTTTAATTGTTTGCCAAGATTTACATGATAACAAAAAGCGCACTTCGCTTTCCGCTCGCCGCAGTCGTTAAAATTGAAAAATCATTTAATTTTCTCTCATAAAGTGCGATACAATTTTCAGCGCTCATATTTCATTTAGTAAAGTGCATCGAAAGAGAAGAAACCCGCCTCAAAGACATATTTATAATTCAGCTCAAATTTTTGTTTATTCTTTTAAATTTGTTCAAAGCGAAAAGGAAACCATAAGTAAATAGATTCTCTGTATCAAATGCGCTCTATCTTCGCTCGCTGCTCGTCTCGTTTTCGTTCGTATTAAATTCGGAAATTTTTAATTAAATTTAATTAAATTTTTATCAATTATGCAATTTGGCTTTGATATGAGGCTTTTGCTTAATTCAAAGCATTCAATGCGCGCAACATTTTGATTACAATGAGAATTTGAGGAAATTGGTGGCACGAAGATAGCAGCGACGGAGCTGAATAAAGAAGGCGCAGTTAATAAGCCGGTGAATGAAATGAAAATATGCATTGAGTACACAAACGCGCGCAAAGCATTTGCTGCGCTGCGCTCGTAAATCTACTTTAATTGTTATTGCCGTTCGCAAATGAATTGCCGGTCGGTCGAGCGGCGAGCGACGCGAACGCCGGTGCGAGCGAGCAGCGATGCGACGCTCGCTGTTAGCGCGCAACAAGTGAACGCGAGACGAGGCAAGTGGTGGAGTGCGAGGAGCAAAGTCGCTGGCAGCGCAGCGTAGAACAGAGATTGCTTGTATTAGCGATCCGAGTTACATTTTGTTTCTTTCATCCTATTAAGCAAAAACAAGTGATGTCGAATGTAATATGCTTTCCATTATTTCAAATCCGTGCGTTTTGTTTTGCTTCGTTCGAAAATTTTCAAAACTCGCTTCCTTGCGAGCGTATCTGATTTCTTATACTTTTGCGCTCGCGTTTTTGCAGCGCGCTTCTTATTTGTTTTTCGTACAAACTGAAAACCTTATTTATGAAAATAAACTCAATCTCTGTGTCTTATAGTTTTACATTTTACGAATTGAGATTCGCTATTTATTTTATTTTATTTTATTTCTGCTTTACTTTATTTCGCTTTTTTTTATTCGCTCTTTATTTTCGGCTCTGCTCCTTCTTGCTCTCCGCTCGTCGCATCGCTCGCTGCTCTCGCGCTCTCCCGCGCTCACTCGGCTCACTCGCTGCGAAACGCACACAACTCGATTCGCCATTAAAATGAATGACATATTGCATTAAGTGCGTCGCACACATAAGTGCGTTCTAAGAAGACGCGCGAGTGTGTGTGTGTGTGTGCAAGCGAGTTTAGTGCACAATTTTTTTATAGACAGTTATGGTGAGTAGTTTGGGTCTTGAAAGCGTTTTTTCTTCTTCTCCGCGTGTATATATTTCTTGACGACGACGAATGTAACTATGGCGACCTGTGATAGAAAAGAATGGAAGAGAGAGAAAAATATGAATTTTTGTCGAGAATACGTTGCATTTTTTTGCTATTTGTCTGATTTACGATCGCAACGAGCGAAAGGAAAGAGAAAGAAAGGCTCGCTTCTTTTTGCTCCACTATATACGTTCGCAGCAACTCGCACACAAACTGCATGTGTACACTTGTACCTCGCCAATACATACATTCATTCGTACGTTTATTTCTATATATAAATTCGGACCGATTTTGTTTTATTGCACGTATATACTTGTGTTCGCTGCTTTTCTTTGCTCTTCTTGCTTGCTTCGCGAAAGAGAGAAAGAGGAGCGAAGAGAGAAGAGAGAAAGACACGAAAGACGGAAAGAAAGCGAAATCGAAATGATAGAAAACAAAAAGAAAGTAAAGTTTGCTTCTTCGTTTTCTTCGACCAAAACTTTTCGCCGATCTTTTGCTTTACTCTTTCGCTGTTTTTCGACCAAAAAAGAAACGCTAAGAAAACAAGCAAAAACAAAACAGCAACGCAATGCAGCTCTCCAATTCGGAGACTATTCGATGCTTTCTCCTCCAAGATTACGAAAAAAGCTCCGCGTAAGAAGAATAAAATTAGAGAAGCAGCCATCTCCGCCATATAAATACTGCAACACTATCTTTAATTATGTTTAAACGCTCAAATATTCACTGTTTGCTTAGTTAAATTTTTGAATAATTTACTTCGCTCAATTGCTGCGCTTACCGAATCGCTTTCGCCGCCTCGGCTCTTCACTTTTCAAAATCAACAAGTTTTCACTTTCGCTACAGTAACATCTCTGCAACTCATTCTCGCACAGCAGTATTCAAACAGTCGCTTGCATATGATACTTTCGCCACTGTTCGGCTATCAGCGACAGTGAAGAGTCGAGCGAGAAGGCGCTAGGCTGTTCACCCGAGCTGTGCTGCGCTGAAAATAGAAATTAGACAAGTGGTGCAGCGAGTGCGTTTGACGATGAGCAGAGTGGTGCATTTGTGCAAAACCGCTTCCTGTTTGTTTGTTTGTTTGTTTGTTGTGAATAGCGGAGAGGCTCGAAAGAGGAGAAGCAAAGCAAATCACGTCTAATGCTGCTTTGTTTTTCCATCTTACTTTCCTCTCTGTTTTTCACTCTTTTCTTTCTGCTTCGCTTTCGACTCGCATTTCTAAAGCCGAAGTGAAGAGCAAAAAGAACGAAAATCAACACGTTTTTCTTCTGTTTTCGTCAGACTCGACAACTGTAGATAGAAGACGAAAGAGGCAGAAGAAGATTAAGTGAAAACAAGTGGCTGTCTACCTAAGATCATCAACAACTCAATCAAATCTTGCGCTTCCCGTGAGGTAAGTGTGCAGCAAAAGATGCTCGCTTATTGTGTGCGCTCTATGCTCTCCGCTCTGCTGCTATCGTCTACATGAAGCAGCATTTCGCTGTAATGGCAAAAGTGGAGCACAGCGAACGGCGACCGGCAATACGTTAATGAAGTGAAAGTGAATAAAAGTAAACCAAACGCGACATTACTTTCACGTAACAAAAAGTGCAACTTTTTGTCCATTTCTGATCATCGCTCCATTCGCTCGCAATCTTTGCAAACTTTGCGAAAGCAGCGCATTCAAAGCGCCACTTATTTATTCACAAATTTTTTCGTGAAAGCAGCTTGATTAGATTTCGCATTTTACGAGTGTCTTTACTAATTACAAAAACATCGGCAGAAATATGCGCTGCCGTTAATCATTCGAACGCGTAAACATGTCACATTTTAAACTTCGCATTATGAAACCAAAGAGAAAGCCAAGTACTAGTTAAGTGCGCCTCGCCTCGATTCGAAATTATTGTTTCACTTCGATTAACATTTTGCGGATGTTTTTCGAGCACCGAGCCTCGGCGTGAACTCAGCGAAAGCAGAAGATGCGAAAGCGCTCGTTGGCGTGTGCGAGGTAAGAAACGAAGGCGGTGGGCAAGTGGAAAGCATATTCATAATTCTCGGAGTGATTTGAATATAGCGAAAGCGAGTGGAACAAGCGAGAGTACGTGTTGTTTCGTGAAGAAACATTTTTTAATGAATGCAAATACGGTTGAAAAATATGCACATTGCGTTTGTGGAGATGTATGCATTTGTATTCTCTATTATCGATGAAAGTGAATGAATTTTATTGTCTTGCTCTTCTTCTTCTTCTTCTTCTTCCCTTCTGCTTTCTCGTTTACAGTACTTATTATTTTGCGAAGAGTTTTGAAATTATAGGCGAATCAATTTTTGTTCTTGCTTCGCTTCGCGAACGCAACGCACCGAGCTGTACACATCAATAAACTGTACTTTCGTTGTTTATTTCTGTCTCGTTTTTCGCTCTCCTCCTTTATTTTGAAATTAAAATGCTTTATTGACAGACTATCGCTATTTTATTATGAATGTATTGCTTTCGCTTGTGCTCTCGTTTTCTCGCACTCGGCGCTTCTTTCTCTCGCTCGCCGCTCGCCAAGCACTCACTATCTCGTATCATATTGATTCCATAATTTTTTATTGTCTTTTCAAGAAAATATACTTTTAATGAAGCTACGAAACAAGAAAGCTCTTACCTCTTTTGTTGTTGTTCGAGAAAATAACAGGCACAATTTCATTTTCCACATTTAGTCGCCTTTTTTTCTCGCTGTTCAGAACTTTCGACGCTTTTCGCTCGCTTTTTCTCCGCGATAAAAAATGAAAACTGAAAAAGAGAAACGCAACGAGCAGAATAGTGCAGTGAGATTGTTTGCAATTGGCCATATTTCTTTCGTCGAAACGTAAAAGTGATGCTATATTTACACGGATAATTTTATATACTCGCTGCCTTCTCAGCGTTACAAAACACGAGCTTATTATACACGCTAAGCTCTAAGCTCTTCAAAATTCTCGGCGATGCAAAAAGTTAAAAAACTTAAAGCTACTCTTAATTAATGCGAGCATCAATTTGTTCGCGTATATATGTAAATTGCAGCGTTTCACACTTGTTTCGTGTGCACTTTAAAAATGATTATCTGCGTTAGTACTTAATGTTCGCTTTGCACCGCCAAAGGATTTAACCCCGTTCTGGAGGCGAATGCTATTAAATCGAAATTTGCGTTTTTGCAGTAAACGCAACTGCAAAAAAACGCAAATCGATCACATTATCATTCATCGACGTCGCTGTCACCTCCATTGAGCGCTTAATTCACTTTTAATTTTTATTCTTGTTTTTAATAAATTTAAGCGATTTCGACATTACCCTCAGATCGTTTTTGTCGCAAAGAAGCAAACATATTTCGCCTCACGCGAATCGTATTTTATCTTCTTCGGCGACAATCGGAGAAAGCGGGAAAAAGTTGGAGACAAATTGAAGCACGCGAAAGAAGCAAGAAAAGCCATCGCATTCGCGTCGTTTGTAAGGCTTTCGCGTAAGATGCACTCACGGCGCGAATATTTTTTCAATTTTTCTTCTAAAGAAAGAATTCTTCTTATTCAAATTGAAAAGGATTTCACTTTCTCGCACTCTTTTCTTTCTTTATCGAGGAACAGCGCGAAAAAGCAGAATTGAGTGCGGGTTATATAATCCGTGAACGCTTTTGCTTCACTCGATTATACATATCACCATCCATTCGCTGAATTTCTCAATCGTCGCAATAAGAAATCGAAAGAAATTATTGAGACTTTTGTTTCTTTCCGCTCAGTTTTATTTTCCACAATGCAAAGCACGCGTTGCAATTTGATCTTCGCTCATCTTCTTATAATTTGGGAAGTGAACACACGAAAGTTTTCTTGTATTCTATTATGATTAGCTCTGGTTGTGTTGAGTCAAAGCTGGAGCGAGAAGAAAATCAAATACTCGAATGTTAGTCGAGCCTTGTCTGCTCTTCGAAAAAAATCGCATCGAAAATCAAATCAAGCCGAGTTAATCCAATGAATCTCATTTAATTGTAAACGGGCGCATAACAAGCTTCTTTTTAGCAAAAATTGCTGTCAGCCGACATTGCAGAATTATTCAAATCAAGTTACTTTGATCGCTGCGTTCAACGAGCGAAACTTTGTTTACTTTCTTAGCTCGCCGCTGCGTGCGAACAATCGCGCCCGCACTGTCGTTGTCTTCGCAATTTATTTGTACACAGATGAAAAAAAAGAGAAAAACATTTTTATTGCTCGCAATTATGAATACAAAGTAAGCGCAAAGTATGTTATTTTTCACCTACTACAACATTGACGAGTAGATTCTTTCGAATATTCCCATCTGTTCATTTCTCCCATCGAATCTCGCTGCGCTCTCTTTTTTCTGCGCTCGCTTTTTCCAAATGTATTATTGCTCTTCAATTTTTCGCTCTCAATTGAATAAGCATCGAAGAGAACACATTTCGATGCAAAAATTAGATTCGCAGCGATAGAAAAGAAAAAATACTTTTTTAAAATTTGATGCCGCCATTCATGCGACTGAGCTGCTCCGCTTCGCTTTACTTTCTTCGCTCTCATCTCCTCTCCGCCGCTTCGAGTGT
The DNA here is from genome assembly GCA_003675995.1 of Dinothrombium tinctorium. Taxonomy (NCBI): domain Eukaryota; kingdom Metazoa; phylum Arthropoda; class Arachnida; order Trombidiformes; family Trombidiidae; genus Dinothrombium; species Dinothrombium tinctorium. The sequence continues at coordinate 83,469 of NCKU01000011.1, read as the reverse complement.
CCGCTCATGTTTGTGGCAGCGAACGAACCAGACCAAACTTTGCTGCGTTTCGCGAGTGCGAGCGCAATTAATGTAATTAGTCGAAAAGTAATAGAGTCGAAGTAATTTACCGTTTTTTATCGGCGCGGAAAAAATTAGCTGCTAAAGCAAGAATGGGTGCAATGATGGAGAGGAGCGAGAGGAGAAGCGGAGAGGAGGAAGAAGAGCAAAAACATGCGATTATATAATGTTAGACGAACGAGGAGCACACATTCAATTTGAGGGCTGCTCTAACTGTCGGTGTATATATCACATCGCACACAAAGCGATGTTTTTTGAACGCATCCTCACGCCTTGATATTGCTTCAATGCTTTTCGCTTAACAATGCTTAATACGCACTTAATTTGCCTTTTTTCGCACCCTTTTTTATATCATTACGCCGACGCTCGATTAGAGGCCACTTTTTTCACAACGATCTAATAGCGAGAAATGACAGCGAGCTTAATCGGCAAAAGCGAGCGGAAAAGAAGCGATATTTTGAATAAAACAGAGCTTTGCGCGCTTCGAGTCGCTGAATAAACTTGTTAAAAGCGTTGTTGATTTATTTCCGCAGCATCTCGAAAAATTTTTCTATTTTTGTCGAATTTTTCGTGTTCGTCGACGGTGCGAACGGCGCGCGAAAATAAGAAAATTTTGTTTGTTCGCGCAAAAATTAAAAGAAAAATAGCAATCGTTTTGAAAATTGAAGCGAACAACAAAAATCGGAGCGCATTAAACGCAATCGACGCGTGATGCGATTTCGCTTCCAGGCTTTCGATTACGAGCGCATTAAACTCGGCTAAGATTTGCTGCCATGGTCCTGTTCATGGCTGCGATGGTCTGCTTCATGTGCTCATCTCTCGCCCTTCGCTCTTCTCTCTGCTTCTCTTCTTTCCAGTCCTCTTTCATAAAAGAATGAGTCACGAAAGTGTGGCGCTTTCGAGATTATATTCTCGCACTTTGAGAAAAGCAATATTTCGGTGGAGAGAGCTGAGTGAGAGCGAACGCGCGGGGAAACGCCAGAGTGCCGCTCGAGTGGCAGAGGGTCGATTTGCACACTCACGGGGGGTCACATGGAGTTCGGCTGCAGAGATGCGACGCGAATAGGGATGAGTGGCTTTCGCCGCTCGAACTCCTAAGTTTGCGCTTTGAGGAAGCGCATAACCTTTCAGCTCTCTCCCCATCTTCTAATCCCAATGCAATAAGCCATTGCACGGGGCTGCAACGCTGAAGCGGGCACTGAGATGAACGCATTGTCTTGGCTTACCACACCGCATGTTCACCCGAATGAAAGGGTGCCGTTCGTTGCAAGTTCTGCACTCGCGAAATGTCGCGATGAACACAAGCGGCGCAAATTTGCGGTTCATAATGTTTGCGCCGAAAATATGGTTCGAAAGAAAAGTTGGCATCGTGTGCCATTACTTGCGCTTGTATTTAACGCGTATCCACCTTTACGTTGAAATATGAGCATGAAACAGTTACATAATATAGCATTTGACAAGCATTATATTGAGACAGTGTACATTAAGTCGAATTGCAGTCAGTCGCAAAGTTTCAAATGCTAAAAGGCTTTTAGCAAAGCGAAATGTCTTATTTTCGATTATGTAACTCGCGTAAGAAAATCACCTCTCAACGTAAGCTCATTTAGAACGTTGTGTTTCGAGCGATTAGCATCTTGTTTTGAGTCTAGAAAATGCACACAAATTGCGATCGACCGTCGGAAAGCATCGGTGGCGAGGGATGTCTTACAAGCGTCTTCGCGCCGTGCCCTCGCAAAAATAATGGCAGCATTGAGGGTCCGCACGCAGTGACTCACTACTTTAATGAGTTTAGAGAAGCGAGCGCGCGAGACACGTACCCTCGGATGAGATGAGCGCTCTTTGAGCAGACAGGTGGGGGTCTCTGTTCGTTCGTGTATTGGAGATGAGAAGCAATGATTCTTGGGACATTGATGTGAGCGAGCGGAGGGGAAGCTAAGGCGGTTGTCCCATCTGTGCAGGAAAGTTGTGCGAGCGGCGACCGAAAAGCACGGTGCTTCTCGCGCGTCGCACGGCGAAGGAGGAAAATGAATAACCGCTATTCATCTCTTTTCATCTCTCGACTCTCCTCCTTTTCATTTTAAGCTTTGAAATAAAGGATTTTCTCTTTCGCCTCTCCCCGCTTTCGCTCTCAGATGAAAATCACAGAAACTGCACGCCAGTGACTAATACTATCCCAACAGACTTTGCCACATTGCCAGCAGTCATTTTTCGCCTTCATCTAATATCCATTGTTCGCCGGGACAGTTCTTCGCCGTCGCTCGCGCCACGCACGCACATAAGTAATGATCTCCGCTTTTCGGTGATCATTTACAAAAGAACTCTTCTCTGCACTTATTACATCAGCAAGAACATCGAGAACGCGAAATGCTTAATGCATCCAATTTGATGATAAGCTTTTCATGTGTTTGCAAAGTTTTATAATTTCTATCATTTGTTTGCGAAAAACTTTATTTTGAGAGAGGAGCAAAAGTTTGTTCGCTCGCTCTTCTTTCTTTCTTCGCGAACAAATGTTGAAAAAATTGCTCGAATCAAAGCGAATCATGGAACCTTAATTTTGTTTGCCAACACACACTCGCGCATAATACACACACGAGATACGTGGATGATATAGTCGATGATTATAAGTGAAGGGCGCATTTCTCGAGTTTGTTTTCTTCGACACAAATCTATGAAAAGATAGATGAGAAGCGAGCACAGAAGAGCTTCAAACATTTCAATTTTAGACGTTCTCGACGCATGCAACAGTAAGTAGAGCTAGTGATAGAGGCGCAGCGAGATGGAGAAGAAGGTGGCACACAATAGCGAAACATATTTCGATCAAATTAGAAATGCTTTCTCAAATATGTATTTTCTCCGCTTTCGACAATCTTAAAACTCGTCGATTCTTTTCAATCAAATGCGTACTCAAGGTGCACTGTTTTACTCGCTCACTGCGCTGTGCATCGGGTGTGTGAAACAAATGCAAATATTCACTTAAACTGATCGACTTGTTCAGGGCGCGCTTGATTGAGTTTCACAAGTTTGATAATTGAGGTTAAACTGAAGAAGCTAAAAATAGTTCGCTGCTCGCTTGCATCGAGTTACCATCGTCTTCCATCGTCTTACAGCTGCTTGTAACCGGAGAGAGTATTGCCTCTCGCAATTGTTTTAGCCGCAATGGCCGACGAGCTCAGCTGCGGACAGACGAACACTAGCTAAGGCTCATACGCGCAGGAAGGCGAAGTAATCGCGTTCTCGCTTGTTGCATCGCTGCTTGCGATGAATGTATTCACTGCATTCTCTTTCTCGTTGCTTAAGCTGATTTAGTTTCAGGTTAGATTTCTTCTTCTGCTCGTCTGTTGGCGAATAACAGCATATAAGATATTCTACATTACGTAATAATATATATCTTCTCTGTGCTCAGCATCAATTGTGTCGCTTTTATTCTTGTTCGCTTCTTCTTTTTCGACTGCTCGCTGAGAAAAAATAGATGATATTCGCATTTTGCTGCGTTATTGCTTTCTTCTTACCCCAAAGACGTCTGAAACTGAAAATTCTTTCCACTATAAAAACGTTATTTTCTTCACTATTTTACGTAAAATATTGCTGCAATAATAATAAGAATAAAGCGCAAAATATTTCTTCACTTCGCTTTCAATAAAGCGAGCCGTGAAATAATACTTTAATATTCATAATAAACTGTACAAGCTCGCCCAGAAAGTGCGGCGCGCTGCTCATCAGTCTTAAACGCTGGAGACAAATTACTTTCTCCACACTTTTTACCCCGCATTGTTTGTGCAAACAAACTCCAGCGAGGACTTAAGTTCTATTGCTCTTGGCTCTCTCGCACTTTTTCGGCTTATCGCCGTGTAATAAAACACTCATTGTTTGTTGCACAAAAAGTCGGCTGAAATCGCAGCCAATCTGTTGCTTTCGACGTCTTAATCTCTGCTCTTTCAACGAGATTTTTAAATACACTCTGCTCGAAATTTGATTTAAACTTTTCTCGCAAGTAAGAAACTTCGCTACTCTTTGTTGCTCGCACAAGTGTGCGAGTTTCTTAAAGAAACGCAAGCAGCGATAAAGTCAATTGCATCTCATTTTGTCACGACGTCAGGCGTAAGAGGATAAGTTTTAGCTCTGAATATGAAACACTGTTTTGTTTGCAAAGCTGGATTTACATTTAAAGCTCGAGCGAAGAAGAAAGCAGCGAATGTAATTCGATGCTTTTGTGTCCGCAATTGTGAAATCGAAAATTTGTTTCTGCGCTCCTTCTCTTTTTGCACTTTTCTTCGTCTTTCAAACCGTGAATCGCGAGCTCTTTCTAATCAACGCACTTATTTCAATGCGAAATTAAGCGAATCCATCGCTAAAAAGCGAGAAACGATTTCAAACTTGAATTAAGCAAGCGTCAGGCGAGTAGTTGGAGATGAATGCAATTTTCGGATCATTTCAGAGATGAAATGAAAAACGCGCGAAAATTGGCGAAACAGAAAAGAGAAAATAAGAGCGAAGGCAAGCAAACAAAAGTGCGAAACTTTTGCAAGTTTTAGAGCGAAAGCAGAAGTAGCGACCAAACTTAATTGCGCTCGCTTCGCGCATCGCTCGCTTGGCGGCGGCAGCGTTCTCGTGGTCGCAACCGAAAAGACTCTTCACTGCAACGCATCGAGCATCTGAACACCTCGGCGACATCTTGCAGTCGCGTTCTCAACGCGCCTCGTTTTCTCATTTTCCGAAACTGCACTTCTCGCCTTATTTTCGAGTGACGGCGAAACGAGCGATTCGCGCTCACTGTTTCCCGATGCTCTAGCACATTTCAACTTTCACTTCTGCGGCGAAAACGGCGCGCATTCTTTGCCGAGCCGAAACGCTAATTGGTAATCATATATTTATGTTTAAATAAGTAAAGCAAATAATCGTCATTTTGAATGTAATTAGAAATTTTTCTGCTCGTAAGCGAATGAGTAAAGAATAATGCAGCATCCCTCTTCCTCGTATAGATCTTAGCGTTCGAGATGAAAGCAGCGCTTTCGGGCTTTGAAATTGAAAATTACATTTTAAGCAAAAGTAAACTGAGAGAAAGGGTTAAAAGCGTGCAGCGTATTGCGAAGCGAAAGGGAGCGAAAGGGAGAGAAGAGCGCGAGAAAGGAGCGAAAGAATTGAGCGTAAAGTAAGCAAACGTATTCCTCATTTGGGTTTTGTCTTGATTTGCGTTTTTGGACTTCGCTGAGTTCTGGAATATAGAAGCTCGTGAATGAAGAAAAGCTGAAAATGATTAGTGCACGAAAGACATTGCCTAATATGATGTTAAGTCTCCTCATTTTATCGATTTTCACTCGCAGGGAAAAGAAGAATTCAACATATTTTGAGTTTGAATTTGTTTTGGAAGTAAAGAGTTGAAGTATTACTTGAAGCAGAATAAAAGGGTTGAGAGAGAAACGAAAAGCGAAGAGAAGAGCGAAAGCTTAGAGCTGGAAGCGAGTGCAAAGCTGCAGAAGCCGTGTTGCTAAAGTTAGATAAGAGATTTTCACTCAGTTTACCTTTCGCGCCACTTTTATAGGCTGAGAATCTATGCAAATGTCTTCGATTTATCAAATTTTGTCTTTTTACGCTCAAACGTCGCTCTCTGCTTTGCCATTCAAGCGATGATTGACAGTACACAACAAATCTGGCGACAAATGATACTCGCTTCGCATTCAATATTATCGAAAATACACACTTCAATTGCAGATTATTATTCAATTTAAACGCTATTCTCGTCTCGCGTTCATCTAATTTCGAAGCATGTTTTTCGCCAAATAAACTCGTGAACTCGCTTTCACTTTGAAATACGTGAGTATTTGCTGTTTTGACTTTTTCTCCTCGTGCGTTTTACTCGAAATTCGTTTCACTTCTTTCTGTTCACCCGACTCGTTCTTAGTTTTCGTTTCACGTGTTTTGTCACTCAAAATCGACACTTTGGCCGAAAGTTTAGTCGTTCAATTAAGAACTCTCGAAATAATTTCTATTTGCTTTGTGAAAGCGAAAGCATTTTCGCCATCAATGGCACGCAACTTGAAGGCTTTTTAAAAAGATTAATAAATTTTGTTTTTGAAAAATTTTTCAGAGAGAAATGCATTTTTAAAAGGAATTGAAAAGTGAAAATATGCGAGAAAAATATTTGTACACGGCGAAAGTCATGTAACTTTTGTGCGCGATTCAGAAAATATATCAAAGTAAGTGATGAAAGGGTTTCTTTTTCGGCAAAAATTTCGCGAAATGCAAAAGTTTGTGCATCATTTTTAATTTTGCTTGCTGCGCCTATTTGCGAGCACTCGGCATTGTTTTCGCTTCCATTTTCTACAAATTAAGTTACATCGCACACAAGACGCATTCACAGGCAAATGTTTCAATTGAATCATTGATTGAAGCGTATAATTAGAAAAATTGCTTTTCTTCGCCGATTTTTCGATGCTTTGCTCTCTCGCTCTCTCAATGGCTAAGTTTCGAGCGCTTCAAATACTCGCGTGCCTCAATTTTTCGCTACATTTTGCTTCAAACGACGACACAAAGCAGTCTTTTCATTTTCGCTCTCTTATAAAAAAATTGCGCGCACTTCGCTTTAGTTTCGAGTGATTTTCACTAATTATAAGCATTACAGGATTTGTAGAATTCTATCTCTGTTTTTGCAATTTCCTTTTTGAGCAACTTTTCAATTTGCTTAATACGAATTTTTTTAATTACGAGAACCGAATATTAAGAATTCTGCGATTTTCGAAATCACATAATGTTTAATCTGCTTTGCAGCAAAGTGTAAAAAAGTCATATTTCGTTCAAGTTTTTGCGAATTAATTTTCTGGTTTTTCGGTTTTTTTTGCCCGACTTCTCAAAATTGACTCTGCAAATTTTTTCAAAAGCAAGAGATGTAAAAATGTTGATTTAGCTAAGCAAACATACTCAAGAAACATAACGAACTTGAATTCACTTAATTCGCTTCTTATTGTTTGCAAACTCGATCATAAGCAAATGAAAAGTGGCCTTTTCGTTTAGCATTTTGTGATTTAAGAATTATTAATTCGACTCATCTTTTTCCGAGTGATTTCATTTTTGATTTTCCCGACTCTTCAAACAAATGTTAAACTTTGTTTAAACTTCATTTTTTCCGATACAATCGAGTTCTTAATAATCTTCCCATTGTTTCATGTTAAGACTATGGAATGTTTACAAACAATGAAAAGATTTTTTTATGAACTCTTATGTATCTAGGCAACAAATTATCAAATTAAAATTATCTCTCGTTCAACTTCGGTCGAGCATGAATAGCAACTTCTTCCAAATAAAAAAAAAAATTTGTTCTGTAAATTGGTGCTTTTGTTTGAAATTCTTCACAAAAATGACTCTTTCAAGGAAATGGACGAATAATAAGAATGATATCACTATTCGCATTGCTCCTTATTTGCTTTACCAGACTATTTTGTAAAGGAAGTATTTCAGATAATTAAATAAAGTAGCATACGATGTAAATCTTTTCTCAACTTGCAACTTTAAAAAGTAAAAAACTCGCATAGGATATAAACGTAATTAAGACCAAATTGTTAGCAATTATTTTTCTTAATTTCTTTCCAAGAAATTCAGTACGTCGAAAACAAATAATTTTTATACCTAAACTTTGAAAACTCATTATAATCGCGCTATTAATAATGTTTATTCGGTTGCAGTAGATATTCATCCATTTCCGTTATTCACAATGGAAAAAACAGAATAACAGTTTTAAGCAAAAAGAATTAAAAATTTTACTATAAATAAAAATATTTGCAAGGAATTAAGCAAAGACAGAGTTGAATCTGAGTTTATTTTGCAAGAAAAGATGATAAAAATTATGCAAAAAGTTTGAAATGTTGAACAAGTTACAAAAAATTTCAATGTTGTTGGCGCATTCTATTTGAAATGGACATCAGACTGTCTTAACTAAAAACATTCTCGAACCACTCGTTGGATTAAATTTTTGATTGAATAATTCCGGCTTTAAAATTGATATAAAACTACAATTTTCAAAGAATCATTTCATTCCAATCAAAGAGTGCTTAATCATTAATGTAATCAAAATTTTTTATTTCCTCGATTTTTGAATGTAAACAAAACGAACATTTAACGTTGTGTTTAATCGAATGTTAGCTTGTTAGTAACACATAAAACCACCAAAAAAAGTCGAATCAGTCGTGAAAAATTAAATGAAACTGCAAAACCAGTAATTAGTGTTTTGAAAATTTCGTCTTACTTTTAAAACGAATTATGATGAATTGCGTAATAAATGTCGGAATAATGCGAAAGTCGGAGGAAAGATTTACTGCGCTTTGCTTAAATAAGCAGCAACTAGCGATAAGCGATAATAAAGGAAAGAAGAAATATGCAAAATATGTTTTGATTGTTTTGAAAGGCGGCAAAAAAGAGGTGCAAACGAAGCCTCTGTGCAATGGGAGTGGATCTTATTTCTTACTTTTCGCTTCGTTTTCCATCAATTAGATGAAAGCGAAAGGCACGAAAAATGCTCGCTTTTCCACACCCATTTTGCTCCTTTTGGCTGCGATGTTTGAAAGATTTTTTATTATGAAATAACGTTTACTTTTGTTCCGCCAAAAAGCGAATTCTCACTCTGAACTTATTAAATAAACGCCTTTTCCTTTCTTTTGCTTCTGTTTTTAACTTTTTCTCAGAAATGAAAACGGAAAAATTGCATTAAAAATAAGTTCTCAGCAAACCGAACGCAACGTCATTTTTTTGCTCGTTGAGGTAACATATGGATATGTATGTGCCTGTTTATATGTGTTAATGTGTGAAGGTGGCATTTTCGGTGAAGACAATACACGAAATTACTTTGCCGAAGCGAGAGGTACGCAGAAAGCGAGCGGAGAGAGAATAGAGAAGGCGAGCGAATCAATCGATTTTTGCAGTGAACACACACAACTTTTAATGAATTATTTAAAAATTTTCGTTCTGTTTTAAAAAGTTTTGTTCGCGAAAGTAAAGTAAAGTAAAGTAAAGCGAGCGAAGTACCGAAAGGGTTGCGAGGCGAAAAAGGGTTGTTTGACAGTGAGACTATATAATACGCTGCATTAATACAAACGTAAGCACTTCTAACAAATTTCTGTACACGAAAGAAAATACAATTTTTGCGAATTATTTTTGTGAATATTAAATTAGTTGCTTCAATTAAGCAAAAGCAGGTGTTAAAAAGCGACTTCGTTTTTGTTTCGCGAGTGTTTTTTTGAATCGCTTCGCGCAAAGATGACAAATGCAAAGTTTGACGAAACTTAAGAATCGCTCGTTTCTTGCGGTTCGAGTGCTCGAACGAAAGCGAAACTATAGCGGAGTGCGTATATAGTTTGCAGCTACATGGGTGCGAGTGCGAAACGCATTTGACGAGAAATCGAAAGCGGAAAGGTTTTTGGCGAAAAATGAATGAGCAACTTTGCAATTCGCGAAACGTGATAAGAAAGGTGTTAATTCTCATTCATCAATGCTATTTTTGCGCGAAACGCATTGTTGTCGCCGAACACGAAACAAAATCGCTTTGCAAAATTTAAATTACGAACAGAAAGGGTTATGCTATTTATGCTGCGTGCATCGCGTCCACACTTCTACTTTCTGCGTTATTCGTAATTCTTTTAGCTTCGGTCGACGAGGAAACAATATTTAACCCTTTTCAAAAATTAAGTTTCGTTCGCTCAGCGTTTGATAAGCGCGTAACGAATATGAAATTTATCGTTTCGAGGTGCGCTTTGTGCGCTCGCCTTTTTGTGATTCTTTTGCACAATAACACATTTCGAGATTTATTTGTTTTCGGCGCTCAACTTTCGCTGAATTATGGACACAAATGCTTCCGTTTCGAATTTTCCATATTTTCGACTCTTTTATGGCGAACAATTTCGCCGCTTTTCTGATTCTTCTCTATATGCGTTTTTTTCTTTGTCGCTGACCACAGAAAATTGCTTATTTAAAGATATCGCCAGTTTATTTTAATTGTAAATTTGCACTTGTTTTGTTGGAAGCACTCAAAATTCAAATAAGCTGCGTATTAGTTTTGAAAGTGGAAACGTTCGTAAAATCAACATTTTGCTCGAAAAATAATAAGCAAACATGCAGAAGAATGAGCAGCGAGCGAGGCAAACGCACCATTTCACTTGACGCAATTCGTCTCGAATTAAGTTTGCATCAAGTTTAATTTCTTCGTTTTCTCCGCATTTGCATTCGTGTTCGCATTTGTTTAAATTATTCAAAAATATGAACTTAAACTTTTGGAAATTTTTGATCGCTTTCGAGCGCAATTTGCAAAATTTTCGTCAGACTGCGATTCATTTCGCTCAACTTTGTTTCTGCTGTTCCCTCAAGAGAGCGAAATACATTCTTAATTTGAAAACTTATCTGCGACATTAATCGATAGCAGCGATTCTTTCACCATTTACAAAACTTTATTTGAATCGCATCACTGCTGACGCAATATCGTCGTGCATTAATGTTTGCGAATTTTTCGTTTGATTTCGAAATTTGTGTGTTCATCTTTGTTTTCAAACTTGAACCATAATGAAACCAGTGCGCGAACAAATTGAACGTGAAGCAAATCTATGAATGACAAACAAAATCTCTTTTTGAGTGCGTAAATAGACCGAAAGCAGAAAACAATGAGCACAAAATAAGCTGTGGTCGCTGCTTTTTTGATCGCCTTAGCGCTACTTGCAGTCAAAACGGTGCATTTAGCGCCATTTCAGCGCACTATTCGCAAAAAGCGCGAGTTTGAAAGCGCGTGGCGCGTGTTTGGAAAGAGTGGGCGAAAAGTAGGTTGTTTGCCGAGCGAAAGTAGCCTCTAATTTAAAATGGTGAGCTCATTTGGAGAAGAGAAGCGAAGTGTGTGTTTGTTTCGCTCACACGCTGAAATTAGTTCGCTCGCAGAAATCCAGATTCTTCTCTATCTTCTCTCTTTTCTGTGTTCATTGTCTTTTAACAAAGTAATGTTAAAAGTGAAAGTAATTTGAAGCAAGAGCGAGCGCAGCGTGTGTAACGGCGTAGAGTAACTAACTTTTGTTGTTAACTAACGGCATGTAACTTAAAACTTCCTTTTTAATTTTACCCTCTTTTCCATATAAAACGCGCGCATTGCTTTTATTATCTTTTGTAATTAAGTTTAAAACATAAGTTTAAAAGTGAACGATGGATGAGAAAGCGTGAGACTCGAGCATCAGTGTGCCGGCGAGCGAGTGAACGCATTCAATGCGCTCTCATTGTGTGCCGTACGCGATGCTGCATTTCTTCCCTCATTCTTTGCGCTTTGCGTAACACACAAAATGTGTTGAAAGGTGATTTCAATTATTTGCACTTTTAATTTTTTACACTTTTAATCACTTTTAACGTCGCTTAATATTTGTCGACGCGAACCGAAGACAAAGAACGCCACTTTTTGCTCACGCAGATAAGTGTGCGAAGCATTAGCAGAGTGCAATTTTCTCACAGGATTATTATCACGTTTTCTTCGCCTCCAAAGTGCTCGCAAAGATTTGCTCACTTCGCACATGCATACATTATGCAAATTTAATGTGCGTCTCTATTAAATTTTCATCGTCGATTCGTGTTTTCTGCCGATTTACTTTTCAACTGCATTAAGAACCTTTTTCTTATTGCTTCGCTTTTGTTTGCTCCAAATTTTTCTTTCTTCAGTAATTAACTGCGAAACTGAAAGGTGAGCGCTAATTATGCAGCGCAATCGTGAGCAGACAAGTTTTTGTGTTCACAGCGGCTGCAGTGGCTGCAAACGTATGGCTGTGCGGAGATAAGTGGCGCAATTGTCTTTTCGTGAAGCGCAAAGAAAAGCGGCACTCGGCGAAGAAGTGACTGGAGCAGAGTACGCGACGTGCGATTCGCGTGAACTCGAAGCGCAGATTGTGCTGCGGTGCACTCGAAGCTTGTGGGCTCTGTGCGACGGCGAAGAACACGACCACAAAAATGAAATTAGTATAAGTGCAGAGTCTTGTCATACGAAATGTTATGACTTGAGGGTTGCTTGGAGACTTCTCTTCTCCAGTATTCTCTCTCTAAAATCAGTCAAGTATTAAAACAGTTGAAAACTATGCAAGGCACGCATTCCGAGTCTCTTCTTTCTCGCTCTCTCTCACTGCATTGCCGTAAAGCGCACTGCATTCACTTTCAGGTACCCACTGTTGTCGCCATCGTGTAAAATGTGTCGCCAAGCGTAAAATGGCCTCAAGTTAATGTTCAGACCTTTTGGCTCATCGCACTCCTTTTTGTTACTCACTGTCCGAAACTATGCGAAACAGCGATTGCGATCGAAAAGCGAAACATCATTTGCAGACAAAAGTTTCTTTCAACTTTCGACCGCGTCGATAAAATCTTCGCCGCTTCACTCTAAGATTTGCGCCTCTGTTTATACAACTTTCTCCGCAGAGCTTGATAAATGGAGCAAAACGAGCGAAATGAACACAAGCAAATGATTTGAGAGTGAGAGAGGAGTAAAAAATCATTTGCTTTCGCTGCACAAGTGTTGCACGCTTTATTCTCTACTCACTTTGTATTTCGAACACATTTCATTGACGATCGCGAAACACAGGAAGCGTTCGAAAATGAAATGATCTTTTAAACACCTCAATCTTTGTGTCGAAAGTTTTCTGCTTTAAAACGAAATTGCAATCGGCGATAAAAGTAATTATTTTTCGTCATTTGCTGCAATTGATTGTCGACAGCCATTTCGCCCCTCAAAGGACGCTTTCCTGTTCTGCACTCGTTTCTTTTACTTGAACGCAGAGAAAAAATCGCGAGAAATGATTGCAAACGAAATTTGCTTCCTCGCATTCAATCAACAGGTTGTGCCTTGATCGTTAACTGTTCTCGCCGTTCGACGCTACTTTTTACTTAAGCTTTTTGTGTTTGTTTGCATTTTGCAGCGAAAGCAGAGCAGCAGAGGCAATTTAGAAAATAACACTCCGCTCAGTCTCTCGTTCTTCGCTCTGTTCCTCCACCCTTTCGACTGTTTAATAACACGTAGCGGCAATAAAACATATCTATTCGTTTGATTAGCAAATATTATCTTAATTATGGACGTATGAGGCACACAGTCGTCGCTTCGAAGCGTTTAAAATTCACACAACTTTCGCTGTCTCACTTTCTATTCGAGCGCATTTCGCGTTTTTAATATCAGCGCTCGATTCTCAGAAAACCGCAGGTTGCATTTTCTATTGCCAACTGCTTAGTGACAAAGTTTTGTTTTGCTTTTGTTTCGATGTTCATTTTTTAATTTTACTTTTCGCTCAGCGATTTGCCTTAAATACATTGCCGAGAACGAGGAACACTTGCGAAGCGAGCAAAGGTCATTTGTTTTCCATTTTCTGCCGCATTCGTTGAATGCATTCTTAATTTTGTTGCTCCAAAACGACGCTCTGAATAATTGATTAAAGCTAATGGAAATTGGCACACAGCGCAGCACACACTCATACATACTGCGTCCATATAAATATCTAAAATGAAAAACGTCCTTTGTTTTTCTCTCATTCTTCCACTCGTAACCATAAACCTTTGTTTCACTTAATTTTCAGTAGTTTAGCCCATCTAAGTAATAAGTAAAATGGTTTTATGTTTACTTATTCGACGTCATTTACACGTGTTGTAAAACTCACCGCCTCAGCAACACCTTAAGTAAATTTGCGAAACTTTACGCTTTAACTGCACACATTAAGTTTTACACGTTCAACTATCGAAGTGTTTTGCAAAGAGCCCAATGTCCAATTTTTCTTATAAGTTTTCAATTTTTAAATTCTAAGCTCATCGCGTTGTTGATCGTCGAATCATTTTAGTTTTCATAACATGGTTTCAGCAAAACATACCTAAAGCTGCTGACCATTTTATGATTTATGTTGTGCAATTTTCGAAAGATGAAACTGAATCGAGTGGACATTATTAGATACGTTTTCCACTTTTCATATTCTGTCTTTTGTATAAGAACAATTGCTGTGAACGCCTATCATGTAACTGCTCAAATAAAGAGGTGTGTTCTAACTATTTACTTTACTTTTGTTCTCATCATTCGTTCAATAGAAAAAGTCATTATTTACTCGAAAGTATTTTTTCTTCGCAAAATGAAATTTTAAAGTTGGAAGCAATAATTGAACAACAACAAATTACTTTATTAGTGATGTTCATTGCTTAGAAGCCTCGATAACAAACTCTCTGAGGACAAATTTTCTTGCGGGGTCTAAAGTGAATAAATAATGAAACCGAGCGACAGTTCTTTGTAAATTTCATGAGCATTTCTCAGAAAACGTTGTCCCATATCGTTTCAAGCATCGATTGTCCCGGAAAATGAGTCATTCGCAGCAGCAAAGCAGCATCGCCAAATTGTGCTTTTGGGTTGCGCTTTGTTCGCCAATATTCTTTCGCTTTAATCAAAAGCTTATTACGTATGCTTTAATGTAATTTCTTTTTACAGTTATTTGTCTGTGTATTCCTCTTAGTACTGTTTCAAAACAAAGTTTTATTATCTAAATTATTTCTTGCTGCTGATTAAAAACAAATGAAAAACCTCAACAACCAAAAAAAAATGCAATTTGCACAGTTTATTATGAGGTTGCCAAATTATGCAAGCACATAAATGGTTTTTCTCTGAGAAAATATTAATAAAATAACGAATTATTAGCCCAATATCATGAACCATAAATGGAATCAATTTTCTGCCTACGAAAGAAATGCCAAGCTTCAGATCCGGGCATCTGATGTATGAAAACAATTTAAAGCTAATTAAGCAGACATACTTCGAAGTGTCTGAATTCGTACAGCAAAATGATTTTTTGAAATTCATTAATGTTGTTTGAAATTAATCGCTAGAAAAAGCGAATTATGGTAATGCAATTTAGAAAAATGGCAATCGAGGCTGATTTCTGTGCTTCGGTTTCGAATTTTGAGCGAAATTTGAAAGTAACGAAAGGATGAGTAGAAGCGTTGAAAGCGAAAGGAATGAGCGAAGGTTACAAGCCGCAGTTAGCAGATGGTGTAAAGGGGCTCAAAATTTAGTGTGCAACATATTTCGTCGGTTTAAGAGCGATGCGACAGTTGTGTAGACATAACGCTTTTGGTTAATCGCATCTATTTTATTTGCGTTTGGCGTTAATTTACTTTTACACGAAATACATTTTGCGATTACGAGTCGCACTTTTAAGAGTTAAAAATTAGAGTTTAAGTAGCAATTTGAACATATTCGAAATTTTTTGAAAATTTGCACAAAATTTTACTTAAATTAAGAGCGATAATTGAAATGGCAAATTACTCAAATCATTTCAGATGTAAAAATTAAAAATGCGCTTCTCGCGAAATTGGTGCACACACGTTGGCAGAGTGCACAATGTACAGTTGTGTAAATAACATCGCTTCATTTACATTTGCTCGCGATGAATCGATTCGCCGGACAAAGTTCGAGAATTTTTGCTTCGCCGT
Organism: Dinothrombium tinctorium; assembly: GCA_003675995.1. NCBI lineage: Eukaryota > Metazoa > Arthropoda > Arachnida > Trombidiformes > Trombidiidae > Dinothrombium > Dinothrombium tinctorium. The sequence goes on along the minus strand of NCKU01000011.1, from coordinate 67,962 downwards.
GCTTCTTGGAGAAAATTAAATGTCGCGTTCATCGAAAGCATACATCGCTGCCAAGTTTGCTCGCTTTACTCTCGGAGCAAAACGTTTACATACTGCGTAAAATATAATTACACAGGCATTGATTTTTAGCAGTCGACGAAAATTTTTAAAATTGTCCACTCTTCCGCAACAATGCGAATTTGTGAAATATTGCTTTACTTTCAACAAGACATTATTTCATCTTCGCTCGACTCCGTGTCCAACTTCCATTTTTTACTCGTTATCTTCCTCTTAATTACTCGCTGATCAAGAGAAAGATAAATTTTGAAGAACTGAATTCTGTGAAGCACTAAGTGAATCGCTGCTTTCGATCAATTCGTTTCTCATTTCTGTCCGCACCAAACAATTTCGCTATCGTTCGCGAGACGCTGAATCAAGAATAAATGTATAACAAACATAAAGATCAAAGCGGGCAATTCATTTAGTTCGAATCAATTTCAAAACACTCTCGCAAGTGTGCGCATCTAAAACGCAGTTTTCTTTGCTGTAGACAGTTCATAAAATTCGGCTTGAAAGAGCGCAAATGAGCAGAAAACAATTTCAGCTTTTCTCTAAGTAAAGATTGCTTTCGCTTTGTTTTCAACGTGTGAACCGTGTGCTTATCCAAGAATTATGTTTAAGACTGTATCTTGCCGCTTCGTTAGTGTGCTTTAAATTGCTTTCATTGAGCAACCGGCTTCTGTTGGATGTTGTCCGATTCGATAAAAAAGAAACAGTGCATGCAAATTGAAACAAGCACTTGAATCTCGTAAACAAAATATGAATCATTAAGAAATTTGTATGGTAAACCCGTCGATTTGCATGATCCGTAAGCAGTGCGTGCTCGAAAATCAGCATTTTAATGTGTGTTTACATTACACTTTTACGCATAAAATTGGAAATTTTCGGACAGATGATAACGTGGCGAAGATTGAAAGGAAGCGCAATGAAACTCTTACAGCGAACATAGTATAAATATAAACTTGTGCAACACATCCCCATGCATCCACAAACACACGCAGCGGAGTACAGTGAAGCGGCGAAAGCAAACAATTGCGAGATTAATACTTGTACTTAATGCTTGTTAGTTATTCAAGTATTTTAAATATGCTCCTAAAGCAATATGAAAATTTCGCTATTATTTACTTTAATTAATAGAAAACAAACAAAAAACGTGAAGTTAGCGAAAACGAGAGGAAGATGAAAGTGGGCGAAAAGAAGAAGGCGGCGGCGAAGAAAGTTTGGAAGTGGCGCTGCATCGATTTGAAAAGTTGAGCGTAATTTGGTGCAATCAATTGAAGTGCGCTCTTCTCGATAAATCAATTGTTTGCGCAAAAAGACGAACAAACGATTTGTAAAGCGATTGTTTGCACGCACGAAATTGAGCGCAGATCGCTTCGCTTGTTTCTTCCACTGCCGACTCCGAAGCGTACAACGCGTGTGGTACGGCAATAAGTCGAGCGCCATTTCATTCTCAGTGAACAAAATGCTTGCGCTCACGATTTATTCTAATCGTCCAGCGTTTGCTCTTCAATGCGATTGCTGTGGGTGCGAGCAGTGCGACTAAGAGTAGCAAAGTGTGGAGCCGAACACAAGCAGCGATGATTGCGTAATTAGAACGTAAATGAAGAAGTAGAGTGAGCGGTGCTCGCGTTTGGACAGCGAGTGCAATGGAGGTCTGAAGCGAGCAAGAGATGTAATCTGTGCGCTGTGTGCGTAGCGTATAGAAGCTAATTTGAGAGTCAGAAAAGTTTTTTGTTGTTGTCGCAAATAAGTTGAGCATAACTTTTGTGCGAAAGAGAGATGAGTTTGAAAAAGTATTTTTGCGTGATTTTAGCGAAAAAGGAAAAGAGAGAAAGCAGCGAACACACTGTGTGCAAGTTTAGCTGTGCTCTGCAAGTTGCTATGGAAATAAAGGATTGATTAGTAATTAACCGTAGAATTAATTATTGTCTGACGTGACACAAGTACAAGTAAATGCATATAACGTTTTATACGTTTAAAAATCCTCAAAGCTTAAAACCTTCTTTCGAGCGCAAAGCTTGATTTCTGCTTAAAGTTAAGAGATGAGATGAGCACAAAGCAGCAATTCGCTCCACACTCGATTTTGCCTCAAACGCTTTGCCTCTCCTCTTCAGCTCTGCTTCCTATACTCTCACAAGTTACTTATATAATGCACCAGCTCTTCTCTGCTCAGCGTTTCATGCAGCTTTCTTTCGCCGCCAACAAACTCATGTGCAAAACTCGTACACCAGCACTCATCGTAAACGCGCCGCTTTCTCCAAAACTGCTTCACACGCGAATACCTAACCAGATGAATAGCTAATCCTTCGTGTTTTCGGTCAAACCAAACTTTCAGCGCTATTCTCTGCATTCACACATTGAGTTCTTTAGCCGATAGCACGGAAGGGATCAGCTCAGCTGCTTTTGCTTTCGCTGATTACTGATCACAACTGCGTGATCACGAGCGCGAAGCGTCTCATGTTTGACCAAACATCATAAACGTTTAATCAAACCGAGTATCGGCGAACCAACATTTTTATTTATTCCTTAAGGTGCATTCAGCGCGAGCTGTTCCCAGTTGTTTTTCGTGCACATGTTTCACCGAGCTACGCAAAGAGTGTGAGTGTGAGAGAGAATGAAAAGAGTGAGGATGAGTAAATGAATGGAGCAATTGAATCACAAACAACTCTTTTCTCTCTCCATCTCAGAACGCACGTTTATCGGCAGCAGCGACCGGCAACGGAAAGCGATGCGAGATAACGCGCAACTCATCCCTCGTCAGGGGTCTCCTGTACCTGTGGGAGTCTGGAAGCGCATTAAAATGACGTCAAACGCTGTGCAAAAAGGAAATTAATTGCTTTTGGCTAAGAAACATTATTTTAGCGATGCTTTTAAAACAAAGTTTCGCTAATTTTTTTCGCTAATCGCTAATTTAAGTCCGTGAAAAGTTACTCTGCGTGAAGTTGCACTGAAAACCATTGTCTCGTTTGTTTCTAATTTTTTCTCGCCTTTCATTTTTCAATGCAAAGCTGAAACTGTAATCTTGGCAACGATCGCTAATTTAGCTCACAACTGCGAAACTTGGGAAAAACTCCTTCTCGTCACTGAAAAGTAGACAAATTTCTTTTCACATCATTTCGCGTCTTTCTGTGCTCTTCTTTTGTTTGAAGCGGTTTATAAATAGAGATGAGGATAACAGAGACGAAGAATGCCGAGAATGACCGAATTTTGTCATTTTTAATCAACCATTCACACCACCAATTTTCACCCACAGAGCAAAGCATTCTTATTGTCGAATAGTGAAAGCAAATTGTGAATATGCTCTTCTTAAATTAGTTTTTGTTTGCCCCACAACTATGGAGCTGTGAACGCTTTTTAATACGACTTAATTCGATTCGAGTTTTTTTACGTGTTTGAGTAGGCAATAGGCCCCTGGAGGCGATGTTTTTCTGAGTGATGAAACCCTTTGCAAGCGTTTAAAGCCATTTGAAGCGATGTTTTTTATATATTAGCGTTAAATTGATTTGTTGAAAAGAGCTTTTCTTTGCTCCTCTTTTTTAACTCCATTAAACTCACGAATTTTTTTACGCTCACTTCATTACTTAACATCAAGTGTAACACTTGTAGCTTTGAGCCGTAGTAATAAACCGCGAGGGACTCGATCGCTCTCTCCTTCTCTCGCTTTCTCTTCGTGCTTCAGCACATAGGTTTTTGCTCGCTGAACAGAGACACACTGAATTTTGATCTTCGCTTGACTCTGGATCGCGTCGGAAAAAAGCGCGGCTTCGCTCGCATTCAAAGCTTTATTACATCATTATGCAAATTGCCTCGCGATGTGTGTATTTATGTATGTGTTTATGCGTATATTGTGTGTACAGAGGTTGTGAAAGGATGAGGGATGAGGATGTCATTTGTTTAAACGAAATCAAACACTCAAACCATCTGTCAGTTGATAGCTATTTAACTCGAACGACGTGTATGCTTCGCGATGAGCTGAAAAAATAGTTCGAGAGAAGACTGTCGAGCAGAATGCTTCATCGCAATGTGTTCAGGTTTTAAAAAGGTTTTTACGAAAGTGATGAGCGTAAAGGGTGTGCACACAGCCATGTAATGAAGATGATGGAAATTCGCTCAAATCTTCGGATGCAGTGCATGTGAACGTGAGTGTTTAGAGTAAGCGAGCTCATCTTTTTCGCTTCAAACACTACACACGTATATACACTTGAACGTGGAACAAAACTCGATAATGGCTTAAATAACTATACAGGGATTAAGCCCGTTGCTGCTCTCGTGATTTTTTCTTTCCACTGATCACCCTGCTCGCATCGAAAGCCGATAGCTTTTAAAGCCGATCACTTCCATGTGAAAAAGTTAATTTGTGTCGCTGAACATCGCGCTCTCATAATTAAAAGCATTGTTCTCGAGCGAAAAAGTTCTCGAAAGTTTGGCAAAAAAAAAAAACGGTTCGATGGCGAAAAGTTTGCTCGATTTAAGTGCAATTTGAAAAGTCGAATCGAAAGGCAAATAGAGATGATCGATAAGGTCGAGGGAGAAAAAGCGAGAGACGCCTTCACTTAATTAAGAAAATTAGATAGGCAGAAAAAGCGTTTTCACGCCTTTGCCGTGAAGCTAAATCAGACTTATTTATTGCGTTTAAATTATACAAGAGAAAAGATTGTCTTATAATCTGTTTTTTCGCAGAGGCGATAAAAAGCCTCTTTTCTGCTCGGCGCTCGTAACGCTTTTTAAAGCGCATCTTAAAGCTCAATTAACTTTTCCGCAAAAAGTAAAGAGAGTATGAAGTATGAGGCGAATGTGAGAGGAGCGTGTGTTTAAAAAAGAGCAAAGCAAAGAATTCGTAATGAAAAAAAGCTGTGCGATCAGAGCGAAGCCTGCGAGCAATTGAAACAAAGATTCTTCGCTCTCGCCGCGCTGAAAGCATGCAAATAATAGGCTTCTATGTGATTAAGGAGTGAGCGCAAGTATTAAATGTACACGAACTGCCGTGATTACATTTTGATATATTCACGCTAAGTAAGTAGATGAATATATATAAATACATATCCGCGCTAAGCGCCGCTAAGTGTAGCGAGAGAAAGACGGGAATAAGAGAAAAATCGAGATATCATTTAAAATCTACTAATAATAAAGTTTGGAGCCTTAATTTTCTACTTTTATTCCTCTGAGCTTTGAGCAATGGATTCATAATTCAACGTTGTTAGCGAAGCCTGCCAGTGCACAGATGAGCAAAAAGAGAGAGTAGCGCTCGCTTTGTTCTAATTACAATTGTAATGACAAGTTGCAAGTAAAAAGAATTCTGTCTTAACGCCTAATGTTATGTGACACTCGCGATTCGGAAACATGAAACAAAATTTGTTTGCCGATGCTCCTTACGTGTCGCCCGCTCCACCAGCAATTTGCTCTCGGCCTCTCGGCTCTACGCCGCTGTCGCTCGCCATCTCATCTTCTGCTATTCTTTAAAACGTCTCTGTCAAGTGTAATTAAATTTGGTCCAACTTATTGCGCGTAATCTGCTCCTCGGTGCTCGCTGAAGAAGAAAATTTATCACCAGCACACAACAAACAGCATCGCGCTGAAATGCGAAATGCTGAAATTTGAAGTTGGAATCATTAGTAGCGTTTGCAGATTAAAGGTATGCATTTTTGTACTCGAATCCTTCGAGAGTTTTCTTCAAAACTCTTCTCGCTTTCTGTCCAAAATGTCAGTGCAGAAGTGCGGTTTGAAACGAGTGCGTATATCGCGTTTGGCTGCGAAGTGATGCAAGTTTCATTTGTGTCTCTCACTGATAGCAAATGGTTCTAATAGCTTTTTAAATTGTTTCATTCGTTCGTCAAAAAGTATTGAAAGCAATGAAAGAAGAAAAAGTGACACTCCATTATTCTTGGCGAAAGTTTGCTGAAACTGAAAAATGAAACGCGATTCGTTAATCTTGAAACGAGAAAACGAAAAAATAAAAAAAAGCCGAGCGCAGCCAAAGTGCGCTTCTCTTTCGCACAAATTAACGAAACTTTATTAAAACGAAACTTTTAAATTAAAATCACGTCAAAAGGCAAACAAAAACAATGTGTATCTCGCTTTCTCTTTCGCTTTCTCATTTCGCTCTCGCTTCCCTCTCTTCTCCACTCTTATCTCGCGTTTCTACTGTTTCAACCGAACCAAACCCTTTCTCGGTCGCAAAGCTCGTCGCGTTCGCTCGCTGCAATTTCTGCCCAGCTTCACCTAACTTGAAAAAGAAAACTCACGCTTGCCATATAAGTCTAGCATCGATTTGTGCACACTCGTTGTACGCACTCATCTGCTGCACTATCTTCTGAAACAAAACTTTTTAATTCGCAAACAATTACTAAATTAAAATCGAAATGCGGAACAAAAGCGAAGAAAAAGAAAGTTCGAATCCATCGCGAAATTGGCAAGTGAAAGCGAGCGGCGTGTGCAACGCTCGTCTAAAGGAGCGCAAAGTATGAACACTTTTCTTCGCACTTGGAGCGCAGCGATGCCGTTCACTCGACTTGGAGCGACAGAGTGTTTTCGCAATTATTGCTGTCCATAAAGATAACATCCTTTCACTTGCTTTTCACTTGCTTGCACTTGCTTTCTAATTAAAACAGAATTTTTAAAAGCCACTATCGCTTAGAGTTAAGTTGAGTGCACAAAACTTTTCTCGCTGCCGTTGTTTGTCCTTTTCGCCCTCATTCGCTTCGCATCTTTCGCTCAGCTCTCTCGCGTTCTCTCGCATCTCATCTCATCTCTCCGCTCTCATCTCCGCGCTCTCTTTCTCTCGCTCTTCTTCGAGCGCAGTAACATTTACGATAGCATTAAAGCTGCAAAACAAGAAAAATAATAATTATAATTAGAGGCAAAAGAGTTGTGTGTGTATTTGTGTGTTCATGTTGATGAAGAGTTCGTTTTCGCTGCTCGCAAAATGTGGGCCGTACTTTGCTAACTCTTTGGTGCAGAGCAAAGAAGTAGCAGCAGTCGCATCAAGAGTTGCAGGCGAGCGATCGATACGCGGTCAAAGTTTTGATTCATTAAATTTAAATTTGATTAAAAGAAAAGCGTTCGAATAGCGAGAGCAAGAAAAGAGGAGGCGACATTTTTGATTTCGCTCCAATTTTCAACAATTTTCGAGTAACGCAACCACACAGAAACATATCGCAGCGAGCAAGTAACTGTTGCAGAAATTTTTGCATGTGTATATTTCGAGTTTGCTAAGGCTTTCGCTTTCATTAATCGTGCTCGACGCTGCTTCGCCAACAGCGCAACATTCTTCTTTGCCTTCGGGGAGGCATGCCGCTCCTCTCATCAACTATCAACTAAACTATCACAAGTACAAACTTTTCAACTTTCTTCACTCTTTGTCACACATTTTTTCAGATTTAGCCGCGCTCCCACTGCTCGCTTCACGTGTCCACACTGAGCTAATATTGTATCAGCAGTTTTATTACTTTTGCGAACCAAAGTCGAACACAAACTGCTTGGCTAACGATTGACCATTTTGCTCTCGATTTGAATTTTGCTCGCTTTGTGCAACGTGCAAAGTACAGTGAAAGTGCGTATGAATACGAGTTGTGCAGGTGCGACGATCGATTGTTTATCGCTATTTCTGCGTCGCGTTTGCACGAATTTAATTGAAAAGTTGTCGCTTTCTGTGTTCTATGTGAACGCGAACGTCGATATTGATATGTTTGTAAATTTCGAAACGTCTGCAAAACACGAATTGTGCCTCGCTTCAAATGAAAATTAATTTCATGTGACTCGAAACATGCGATCAAATACATTTTAGTAATACACAAAGTTAGTATTTGTAAATATCGAAGATTAGGCTTCGCACTGTTCGATGCGTGTTGCTGAAAGCGCTGCATCCGCCAATTTCGCTGCACAATTGTTTGCTTTCGAAAGTATTCGATTCTGAACGCGTTTTAAGTTTCAATGAATTTAATATTTATGCAAATTCGCGTCGAAACAAATGAAAATTAATTTTATCAATGATTGTTTGCGCTTTAAGAATCGAGTTCGTGTGTAGGCTTTGTGAGTGCGTTCTCGACGCCGCACAATGCGTTGCGTTGCAGACGCGATGGTAAACTAAACTTCTCAATCGAATTTCAGTTCGCAATATTTTCGAATATAAATTGCGCTGCTTAAATGGCGAAAGAAGAAGAAAAATTCAATTTTTAAACGCGTACAACGTGAATGATACACTTTGCTCGTTATAAAGTTTCATTTGCGCCTTTTTTTCACATTGCCTCGCCTCAATTACTCTCCGCATTACGAGAGCTGTTTTCGTTGTGTCCGACGCTGGCAAAGTTGAGACGAAAATTTCGCAGCGTTCAATGTTATTTTTGCTGAAAAGCGAGAGGCAAGTGCTAGGCAGCGAGCGAGAAGATGACGTGAGCAAAATGTATAACGTTTTTAAACATCTCAAGTATCTGTCAACTGAAAATTTGAAATTTGCCATTCATTACGCCGAGCGAAAATTAATTTTCAAGTTTAATTGAGACCGAAAATTGTTTATGCTGCTGTGCTTGCTGCTGATGCTGGAGAGCGGCGAAAAAGTGTATTCAATCACTTGTCTGAGGTCTGCACTTTAGACAGCGATCGAATGCTCGCATTGCAATAGACGAAGAGAATAATGCGAGTCGCGAAATTGCTTTCTGAAATTTTGCGAGAAATTAGCTTGACAAGCGGTGGACATCGGCGCGACCGATTGCAGCAAGCGAGTACGAGCAACTCGGAAGGAATTTGTCACTGCTGTGTCCGATGACGCGGAATCTGAGCTCGCTTCCAATTTGATACTCCCACTTTGTATCGAAGAGAAAGTTTGAAAATATTTAAACTCGAGGTATTTCTGATCGAAATGCCGGTAATTGGTCCTAAGAGCTTTAGGTTCGTGCTTCTCTCGGCGTTCGCTTCTCGAGTCGAATTCGCACAACGCTTTTCACAATTGAACAAACCGCGAATTGAAAGCGCAAATTGTTTAAATGTGAAACTCGAATCGAGAAAAGTTGTGGAGCGTTGCTTCGGAAGCGAGCGATGGCCAACAATAAGCAGTTGAATGTGAGAGAAAAGCATCGCCTCTGTTCAAAATAAATCTGCTCGAGAAATGCGCCAACATTTGCCGCTCTTTTCACAAACACTTTTCTCGCCCAAATTTCCAACGCAATGTCCATTTGCTCTTCTCTGTGCGGCGTTTAAAAATTTCTCCACTTTCGACATCGAAATAGCTTTCAAAGCCGTTGTCGAGAAGTGGCGAAACGCTATTTGTTACAAACACTTTTGTGTTACCTTTTGTTACGTACGAAAGCTTGTTTACTTCAATTGTACGCCAAACTTTTACTTACAACAATTTTCCAGCTCACAATTGAAAATATTTCCGTTCGCGAATTCACGCCAAATGATGATATTTCATATTAAAATTTTTTCGCAAAAGTTTACAAATTCTTCAAATTGAATAAGTTTTGCAGCCGAAATTTGGGTCATTTCTTTATAGGCACAAAATCTTACTTTTCGGCAGTTTCCCGGCTTTTCGCCGCTGCACAAGGCGCGACAGCTAGTGAAGGCTGACCAAAGGCCAGTCTATTGCAAAATGAAAACATGGTTAAAAATGGCTTGTTTTGATGTGAATGGCGAGTGCGTTTCTAAAACAAAATATTTGGGTAAAGGATCAAAGCAAAACGTAGTTTTTGTGAGCGAGTGGGCTCGTGAAAACCAGTGTGCGCGCTTCAATTGAGTTCTAGCGTGAAAATGCGTCTCACTGTGAATTAGACGATTGCAAACGCTAAGGACGCAGACTAAAGGGTTGAGAGCGCAGAGTGTGAGGTATTGCGATGCAATAAATTTTCTCCACTTTCTAATCGCACAAAAGTAGGACAGTAGCATTCGATAAACTCACCTATGCATAACATTAGGTTTGATTTGGTGAATAAGGCAGCGAAAAGCGAGCGAGCGAGCGAGGAAAGAGAAGCGAGAAAGACGCGAGAGCAATAAATATAAATTTCAGCTCAATTCTGTGCGCTAAGAATTGATGGTTCTTGGCGCTCTCGGCGATTGTTTTCGTGTCAACAGCGGAGGAAAGCGTTCGCACTTTCAGCTGCATAGAAGTGAGAAGAAGTGACACACTGCAGTTAGTTATACACTGCGACGCGTTCGACGTGTTGATAATACGCGCAAAGTACACACCGCTTCGAAATGAGCCTTTTTGTGTGGGTACCGTAAGAAGCGAAAAGGGGAATATTTTGTTACAGTTACGTTCAAGAATGGCGAAATGGGTCGCTTTAAATTTCTTGCGCTGTATTTTCGCCTAAAAAAACAGGAATCGGAGACAAAAAAGCCATTTGCACGCGGCACGCGCTGCTGAGTTACTGCGCGTGCAAACGTCAGCGCAACGCATTTGGACCCTTTCACTCTCTCTCGGTGTGCTGATCTAATTTTTAGTCCCACTTTTCTCCGGCTCCGCCGCACGCAACAATAGCATCGGTAAAAGTTTTTGTCTCGAAAGTGACCGAAACGTGAAAGAGGTGCACACAATTGAAATGCTGGAAAGCAACAACAACAAGCTCTTAAAAAGACGAGTAAAAAGAGTAAAAAGCGAGAATTCAGCTGTTGTCGTGATTTAAACGCGAACAAATGTAAATTTTGTGCGAATTGTGCAAAAGAAGAGGTCAGAGGCATAAAGGCTGCGATCGCATTGTGACAATAAACGGGATCAAAATTTTTGCTTTTCACGTGAAACGCGAGCAAAACGCGAACCGTTTTTTCGCCTCCGCTTCTGATCGAAAGCAGGACAAAAACAGTTATCTTCTCTCGCTTCACTACCGGCGGACGCGTTCCTCCTGCACCGCGGACAACGGAGCATTGCGTTCCGTTTGTCCTACTTGCGCACTTGCAGGTGGTCAGCTCGCCGGACAGCAGTGAAGACTTGCTTCTTCGCGAGAGCAGTGTAAACAAACCATATTTCGAGCGAACAATGGCTGTGCGGACAACAGTCGCGCGACGAAGCGAGTGAAAAGAAGAGAAAGAGGTTTTCATTTGTAGCATCCGAACAGAGAAGGGTAGCTGCTGCCCGTTGTCCGCTCTTCTCGACTATGTAATGATGCTTGATTGCATTTTTGACTTCTTTCCTTCCTTCCTTCCTTTTCTCCGTCCATTGATCACTTATTGGCTTTGACCGTGCCGTAAGTGGTTTACGGGCAATTGTACGCTGACCACTCGTTGACCACTTCATCTGTTGTACTTGTCACAAACACAACGCACAATCTTTTCTTATTTTCCGTTCTTCTTTCGCTCTCTTTCTCGCTTCCCCTCTTCAGCTGGGCTCTCGCTCCGATCGATGACCACTCATTGAACGCTCATTACAACTCTAAAGAATTGTTCACTTATCGCGGGGAAGACGTGAGCATTTGGAGGTCAGTGGGCCAAAAGACCATTACTTTCTTTATCTGAATAATAGCAATACAATTTACTATTAAATGGCCGGTCAACACTGTGGTCAATGCACTTTGTGCAGAACGCTTCTTTCGGACAAACATCTTAATGCGCGCGGGCAGCGTAAAGTTGGCGTAAACTTTCGCTTCACGAGAAAGTTTCATTGCGAGATTTCTCGCAGAGATAGCAAATTCTGATTGCGGATATTCGTTTGCGACAAATTTCGCTTTCGCGAAATCCGCGCTCGATTTACTTTCCGTTTCTTGAAAAACCGAAAAAACCTCTTTTGCCTTTTTGTCTTTTTTCTTTGAAAGCGACAAAATACGCAGCATTCAATTAAGCAAAGCAGCGCATCAACAAAGCGAATCCTTCCTCATCATTGACGTTAGAAATGTGTCGCAACATCTTCTTCCAGCTTTGCCTCAAAGTGAAACAAAGTTTTCACGCACTTGAACGCAAACAATTTTTCTTTCTGGTTTATCTGGTTTGCGTATTGAGCAAAAAAACGATTTTTGATATTCAAATCGAAGCCGGATAGCTTTTCACAAATTGCGGCTATCCAACTCATCTAAATTTAATTCACTTCGTGGTCGCGAATTAAACATTTCCGTTTTTTAACATGACAAAAGAAATCGCTTATTAATAATTAGCAATAAAAAAATGAAAAATTCAAGGAATGGAACATGAGAATTTATATGAGCGAGAAATTTGCGAACAAATGAAAAGTACGAATTTCACGCTCTGAAAAATTTATTTTGTTTTTCTCCTTTTTACTCTATTCATTGACAGAAACACAGATATGGAAGATAGGAAGATTGCGCAAGAACACAAATTTTAAATCGCTTCTACCATTTGAAGCGTACTTATAACACCCACCAAACATCACTTAAATTAACGCAAACTTTTCAAAGTTCAATTGACTTACTCAAATTGGTCAACATCTTTGCTGACTTTAGAAACTTTGGTTTTTACAATTTCGCAATTGTTTAGTCGACGAGAATAAGCTAAAACTTTATTTGTCTCGATATTTTTATTTGATTTGCATCATTCCAAATTTATTTCGAACGATAAACAGTCGATTTTATTGGCTTTTAGATTGCTTCAATGCAAAATCTTTTCAACTTAGAAATCGCGATAAATTTAAGCTTGAAAATAATTATTAAAAAATTGAACGAACAAAAAGCAGATTCTTGAAGTTAAACAATTCAGATGCTTGTAAAAACCAGAAGCGTGGCTGCTTTCTTAAGCCACAATTTTTGTGAACATAAATTTTTCGTTTTGTAATAACAGAAAAGACTGATCAATGCGATATTAATCTCGAATCGAGATTCATTAATCTCCGTCAAAAACTTGGCTAAAGCAAGTCTAAAACGAAATATTTTCGCCAGTTTCGAGCATTGTGATAATTTGCTTTTCGAATTAGATCGCTGGGATAATGTTTCGTCGCGTTTTATCGTTTGTTGTATATTTAAACTGAAAATGCGAAAGTGCGAAGAGAAAACAAGAGTGCGATACGAATAGAAAGATGCATGTGTGTGAGAGAAGGCAAAGCCGATAATTCACTCGCAACAAGCTTCGCATTGACAGCGAGCGAGACGTTTTTTGCTGGATCGGAGACCACTCGAACCCACTTTATATTTTATTAATTACGTAAATAATGTTTTTAAACAAATAACATGTTGTGAATGGAAAGGGCGTGCGTCGCAAACACACGACACCTTTTTGTTTGTGTTACTTTTTGAACTCGAAAAGTGTGCGATTTGCACTCGATTTTTTTTTCAGCGTCATTCAAATTATTGACTTCGCATCTTTCAAACCGATATCCGAGCTCGCAATCAAAAATCTCAGCAGAGGAAGGATGCTGTTTGAACTTTGTGCGAACTCGACAAACGCCGTGAACCGTTTCGAGCATTCAGACTGCCATAAGTCGCATTTAGCTTCTGTTTTCACGCACCGCTTTATTCACGATTGAAACGAACGGTTTCTTCATTCTTTTAAGACCGTTTAAAGCTACGCACTTCAGCTAGATAGCGCATCGTCTGAACTCGCTGCTCGGCAATTAGTTTCCGTCTAATGGTTTATCAATGAGTATTGTGTGGCCGTGAATTGAGCGATGATGTGAAAATGGTGTCCAGTTAAATAAGCATTCATCTAATTGTGAAGCAGTTTGTGAAGAGCGAACAAATAGCCAATTGCGTAAATGCGCGTTATGAATGCAATTAGAAAAAAAAACAGCAAAGCAAACACAAACAAAGCAATTTGAGGTGGATAGACATAATAACTGCAGCGATGCACAATGCATCCATTGATTGCAGAAAGCTTCGCAAAAGAGCGTTTTTACAGAGCGAAAGGAGAGCGTGAGATAAATGGTTTCTCCGATTTGGCGCTTAGTTTAAGTAAGATAGTAATGAGTGTAGTTTTGCGTGCGAGCGAGTATCAAACTTAGGTACGAGCGCATGAAATTGAATATGGCATTAAGTTTTTTCAGTGCGCCTTTTGCATCTGCGACTAGCGAACGAAACTTAATTTTTTGCTTCCAGATTTATTATTTCTTTTTTTCAATCGCGTGGAAACCACGAAAACGATTTGCTCCAATTTCAATGACAAAAGCGAGACACGAAAACACTTTCTTCTCTGTCAGCTCGAATCGATTGCATTCTGCTTTTTATTTCACGTGTCTTCAGTGTATAAGTAAGTCATAATTAACTTTCTCCGTGTGTACTTTTCAAAAGCGAACGCCTCGACGCGCTTCTCGCACCGCGAAAAGTGCGGCAAATATTAGCCGAAAAACGTTTATCGTTTATGGTGTTTTCTTCGCGCTCGTTTATGTGTTTTACGACTGTTCTAAATGCTTTTCTTATTCGCGTTTCACATCTATTTTCTGCAATACTCGAGCGCGGCGAGTTGTGTGCGTCCATTGATTGAAAATGGTCAGTGTAAAAGCCGTTCGCAAAAATGTAAACAGTGTCTTCGAACGACACAATAAAAAGAAATGAAGGAAATAGTGGCACACTTTGGCACACAACTAATCGTCTCCACTCTTTGTATTGACTTTTAGTGAAAAGACGCTTTAAAAAACACGCTCACAATAACAGCGTTTTGTGTATAAATAATGGACTTTTTAATGACGCTCGCAATCTTTGCACAAGTCGTTTCGGCGACATTTTTTTAAAGCGATGCACTCGAACCGTGTGCAGCAGCAGCCGCAGAGCCGCGACGAAAGGCGATATCGACAACACTCGCCATACGAGCAGCGCGAGTCGAGCGATGTAGGCGACTCGCTGCTCGCGTAGCTCGAATACGAGAAGCGAAACGCACGTTTCGCTGTTTACAATTGACTCGGCGTAGATTTCTCGCGAAAACACTCTCCACTTCTCCCTTCTCTCGCTTCTTTTCGTGCTGCAAAGCTCGTCGACTTGAATGACTTTTACGCAATCATTTTCGTAATTGAATTTTAGAACAAAAAAATTGCGAACAAAACTTTTTGACAAAATTTTATTATCGATTCGCTTGTTTCTGGCGAAATACGCGTTACGCTTGAAATGGAAAGCGAAAGCAACCGAGTTGGCAAGTACACTTAGTGCGACTCTCGAATGAAGCAGCTACTTTCGCATGCATAAACAAAGCATTTTAATTTAAAACGCCGATCTGCGAAGAAGCTGGAGAGAATCGGATTCGCTTCGAAATGCGCGAATTAAAATCGCAATGAGCGCGTAGACGAGGCGTAGTGCGCCACAGCCGTTTTGTGTTTGTCGTTAAAACTTAATATATTAGCGCACAGGTAAAGGTGAACACAGGTGTACACTTTACTCTTTCGCGCTGTTTGCTATTCATTGGCGAAAGTGAAGAAAGATGAATTATTGCCGCGCATTTGTGCGTGTCTTTTACCTGCGTTCGTTACTCGCAGCGAAAACAAAAAGAAAAAGTATTAATCAGTTTGCACATTTACGCGTGTTTGTGTCATTCATTGCGAAACAAACAGCAAATCGCTGTTGTTTTTCACTGTCTAGCAAAGGTTACTCGAGCAGACGCTCGTCGCAGCCGTTTCAAAGCTCAATCTCTCGCCATTCACAAATTCGCTCGATTCTCTGCCTTGAACAATGCACGAAGAAAGCGACAGCGACATCGACATCGGAGCACAACTCGAGTTTGTGTAGCGAAATCGGCTGATTGCATCCTTTCAAAATGAGTGTCGCGTATTTCGCTCTTGCAATCGGCCCGAAATGCAAACTCTTCACGCGTTTTAGGCGCGCTTAATGAGAAGAGCGAACAAAAGTTTTCGCGTCTTATTCGAAAAACGAAAGTAAAAGTCGAATAGAACAACGAAAGCAATTACTGTAATGATAATTGCTTTACTTAATTATTGCGGAGTTTAAGAGTGTTTTGAATGCACTGCGCACCGAGCGCTGTTTCGTCTATCTATCCGGTGAGCCGTGAAAAGATGCGTAATAAAAAATTAATATTTATTGCGTTTTGAAAGAAAATTAGTTTCTGTGCGATTTGCGAAGAAAAACGTCGCTTTCGCGGCGTACTGGCTGCTCTCCTCGCGTATAGTGTCGAAAGCACTCCATTTGTTCAAAGTTTTTGCAGCGAACGCTCGAAAAGAAGCTCAATTGAGAAACGCTAGACGCAAAAAATGTGCGACTGTTGCTTTGCTTTGCTTTCGCAGCTTTATTGTGTTTTTTGCACTACGCAAGTTGGACGCGAAAACGATTAAAATGAAAACGAAAGATTTGAAAATGCAAAACAGGGTATTGAAAACAATTAGTATTCAAATGATGAGCGCTGCAGTAAGAAATAAAAGTTATCTGCTTTGTCATCCTCGCCTGTGTTTCTTTCTCAAAAACTGTGCTTCGAGTCATTTATTATTGAAAAGTATCGAGCCGAAGCGTTTGCGAACTCTCGACCGAGTCTCAACGTCGCTTTCGGTTCGCGCTCGCGAGCAGCGCGTTGTTTGCATTTTTCGCGAGAATCGCTGTTGTCAGCGGCGACTGCCAGCAGAGGCATCCAAAAGCACAACTCTTTCGGCAGATTGCGGCGAAAGACGGCAGAAAATGAAGACGTAGAGCGGAGAAAGCGAAAGTTCCTTGACCTTAGCGGTCGCATGCACGGTACTGTTTTCGCAAACAAGCGCAGCAATTGAAGCGCACGGCGCGTGCAACGCATGTTAAAGAACGTGTAAAGCACGCGAACGCGGCGTGCGCGCTTCAGCATTAAAGTCTGCCGTGTGTCCGCTACCCAAGGCCCACCTGCCATCGCTTCGCTCGCAGTCTTACTTCATCCGTATACTTGTTTTCACAATTTAAAGGCAAAAATAAAATTCGTACAAAAGGGGGGGCCCGCCACCATTCCGTTATAGCTCTTCGCGATCGCATTTTTTCGCCTGCATTTCGAGAAAACATTTTCGGAACATCTGCGATACGTGTGCGACTTGCATCTCAAGATGCACTTCTTCGCTCACACTACCTTTGCTCTGCATGCAAGTGAGCCGCTTCGCGTCCATTAGCGCAACGATCGCTTTTATGATCTCATGCGTTCATTAAACGCGTTCACGACCGCTTTGTTTACAAATAAACAGCGTACCTCTGACCTCTGCAGTCGCATCGCATCGTTTCGAGCAGAAAAATGGAAAGCAGTGGAAATGGATTGCGGTGCTTTGCGCTCGATTCAAACGGTAACATTAGAAATATAACAATAAAAGGAAAGCTGTTTCTTGTAAACGTTAAACGAAACCTGTCAATATATATATTTGTGCGATATTTTTGCTGCGAAACTTATGTAAGAACAGCGCGCACACAATAACATGTGCGGCACGCCGTGTGCGAGCAGAAGAAGAGTGCGGGAGGGAGAACGCGGACCCACACCTCCCCCGCTTTCGCTGCTTTCTTCTCTCCGCAGCCCGCGAGACACTAAAAAGTGTTTCTTTCACTTTTTCTGCTGCCAGCTCGCAATTTCTTTTTCTTTGCGAGCAATTGTTCTCGCCACGTCCCGTTGCAGAATGGATGCTCGCCGGTGTTCAAAGAAGCCAACTGCGAACTCTTATTTTCGCGCTGCGATCAAACTGCCGTTTAGCTGCTCGTCGCACTCGGCTTCGATTGCTTTCTCTGCCACCGCACCATTCGCACGAAAATCGTCAATTTTGCACTTGGTTGTCTCTGTTTGAGAACAGTGCGGCATACAGCTAATCGCGTTCTGGTTACGCACGTGCCCGAAGCGTTTTTGCGATCACAGGCTGAAAAAGAAATTTAATTTTTCTTATGTTCTGCTCGCAAAATGTTGAAACCTAATACTTCACTCATCTCCAGCCTGCTATACACAAATCAAATTTTAATTTTCGTTTGTATTTTCACCGTGAGCAGCGGTAATTGAAATTGATGTTTGCACATAAATTGTACGCTCGTACGAGCGCTTTATTACAGAGGCAGCGTTTCGAACGCACTTGCAGCGTCTTGCAGCGTCTTCGCAACCTGCGTCCAAATTAAGCCAACGACTCGGCTGTTTGCGGACTCTGCAATTCGCCGTGCGTTTGCATATCGCAAAGTGTGTGTTTGTGGCGCTCATTATTAAACGTAAGCCGTGAAAATGGATCATCGCCACTTTATCGAAAATCTTGCTTCGAAAATAGATACGCAAGTCAACGTCCTTTGCCTGCGTTCGCTGTGCAAACCTATAACAAAGGCAGTCGAAGAAAATCGATTCCTTAAAAACCGAAAACGCACTAAATTAAAATTAATTGCAGATTGAAAACTTTCAATCGAACGCTTCGTTTTGTTGTGTGCGCTCTACGCATTGATATATCACTGCGCTGGATGAGTGTGCCGCTGAATTGAGGGGTGCAATTGAACACGCAGCGTACGATGTCACGGTCTACTACACGGAGAAAGTGGAGTACGGATGAGATGAACTCTGTTGCGAGAGGTTATAGACACACAGACCTGATGGCTGTGGGGTAGGCGGTGATTCGCGGTATAACAGTGGATGGCTTGTGTGCCGAGTCTGATGAAGAAATGTGGATTACTGTGTGCGGAGCAGCTGTTCTTCGTTAACAGTTCTGTCAACTTGTGGTCTTTTCGAGACCTTTTAAGAATAAAAGATTAATAATAGGGAGCGATGTCGAGAACCTCGGGTATCGCACCGCCAAGACCAATGTCCTGTTCCTCTCACCGCTGGGCTACCGTCTGGTCAATGACTTAGAAAGTGTAGCCACTCGCTTTCGACGGTCAAATGAAGCGATGCACAAAGTACACGCACACAAAGGGCCAAGTCTTCGCCAATAATAGATGCACAGCAATGGGCATTAATGATCATTGATCAAGCGACAAAATTGCCGTCTTTCTGCACGCCGTGTGCATTGAGCCAATCTCGCAGGAAGAGGAAAGTGCGCGATTCGCCCGTGGCGCTTGTTGCGAGCGCGTTTGTTTTGCGAAAGAGTAAAGCGATCTGTTTCTCTGTAATCGTGTTGTTTTCATTGCAAAATATTGAGAACGAAAAAACATAAGTAAAATCGAAATCGTCGCACATTTCGTCGGCAGCTGATATTTACATCTCGCTGTTTGAAATTACAGTTTTTCGCAGCTTTAAGTGCGCTGTTCACTCTTTGCACTGCGACGCTTGGACCGCAAAGAAAGTTTTTCATTCAACGCTCGCCAATGCCAAGGTCTTGTAAGTTTTGCTTCCTGGTTCCTACCTCTCTCTCTCTCTCTTATCCCGTCAGTTAGCGCAAAAAAAGTGAAAGAAAAAATATTTATGAGCAAAGGTACACTCTCGCTGGTGAGGCACGCGACACGCGCGCTCTTTGATGCCGAGCCTGCAGCCGCTCCTTAATGAAGGGGAAAACGTGAAAAGGAAAGCAGCCCAAAGGCCAGAGAGCGAAAAACTTCCGGGTTTTCAGCGAAGAATGTACGAATCTTTGTTGAAAACGTGTGCGAACGCAGTAGAAAGTGCGACGAGCGAGAGAGTGAATGGGAAAATTGAGAAAAAACAGCTTCGCCTTTGTCGCTCAGTGGCAATATGTAGCGAGGTGAAGCGCGGCAGCAGCCATACGGTTAACGGTGCTATTTAAAGCAGCGGTGATGCGTTTTCAAGAATTTATTTTCGACTCGGCTCCTTCCACTTTCCACTACCGGCTTTCGTTTTGATATTGAAAGTGGATTCGCAAACAAATGCCCGAAACTGCAACTCGAGCAAAGAACTTTTTAGCGTAAATCACAGCTGCTGTTTTGTTTTCGTCCAACGTGTCCGAGACGCGTGTTGAACGAGTGCGAAGCGAGCGCGTGCAGTAGCAGCGAAAGAAAGCTCCCCGTTCGCAATCTTTGAATCACCGTTAGACACAACTCGCTGGCGCAAAAACATTTTCCCGTTTCAAAGCGAAGAAAGTGTGTGCCGATGTCTGCTGTCGATTGCTAACCTGTATCTGCCTGCGTTTGTGCGCCGTCTATTTACTTTTGCTTCCGGGATTCGCGAGAAAACAACTTCTTGACAGAAAAGGCTGAATGAACACTCACTTTCTAAACTCGTCACTAGCTCGCCTCGTGCCGCCGCGTTTGTAAGCCGTTCACAATGCAGTTTATGATTATAACGGTGAATACGAAATGCTGTCGCTTTTAGCAGATTTTTTATCCTTCATCGCACAGAGCTTCAATTTTGCTTGTCAAAATCAACCGATGCTTCGCCTCGTATTCTGGGCACACGAATTTGTTATTCATCACTTTCGCGGCTGAAGCGCGAGTGAAACGATTCTGTTTTGCACTTACCTTTGTTTACGAGCTCTAAACATTCGAAATCGTTCAGAGAAATTGGCTTTCTTTCTTAAAAATGCATCAATCATAACTTTAATAAACATCAAGTGAAGCCTTTTTCCATTGTTATTATTGAGACAGAGGCAAATGCAAAGTAGGATGCAGAGAGTGTGACTTGTGGTTCTTGAATCGATTAGCGCTGTGGTCTCACGAACGCGAGGTAATTTCTTGAGCAAAAATTGCGAGCGTAAACGCAACAGTTGAGTGAGTTGAGTCGACAAATTTGGAGAAGTGGCAAAGCGAAGCTGTTGCAGGATCTTTGCGAACGCGTGCGACAAACGCGTTTATTGAACGCATCGATTATGCAATTGAAAAATTGATTGTGCGAAAGAGAAGCGAAAATTGTGAGCCGAAAAAGGGTTGATTGCGGAGACGCGCGCCAAAGACGAGACGTTGGGAGGCGAAGTTTGAATGGAGAGCGAAACAGCGCTCTGTGGTCAAAATTGCTTTTTATGTTGGTTCTTTTTAATAGCAAGCGATAAACGACCCTCACTTTTTCTTACATTGTATTTCGACTCGTGCACAGCTTTCTCTTTCCTCTCTCCTTTCTCCTGCAGAGACAAACACGCGTCACGAGCGTGCCGTGGGGACAGGTGTGAGTTGAGGGGCTGCGGAGGAGTCCGCTGCCAGTCTTCGAAGATCTCGCGTCTCGTGCCTGTTCGCGGGTGGACTGTGCGCCCGCTTCTGGCTTTCGCTCGCGAGGAGGGAGTACAAAGTGCTTGTTTTCAAAAGAGGCGAAGGATAGTGAGCTACGTGAAAAGAAAGCCTCTCGACAGGACAGGGGCTGCTCAGGGTATCTATGGTAATACATCGTCGGGGATCGACAAACTCTAAGAGGGCTTTCGCTCTCTCTTCTCTCGCTCCGCAGGGAGGGTCTTCGGCCGTTAGGAGAAAGCAGTACACTCTTCGCGATCACAAACTCGCTCTTAGTTGCATCCACAAGATTGATTGAGAGCGAAAGCGTAACGGTTTCTTCGCTTCTAACTGTCGAGCGGTTTTCAGCGGCTGCGAGCAGCGAAATTGTGCAAATATTTTGCGTTCGTGCCTTTCTTCGCCGGACAGCTCTTCAAATTCGATTAGCCAGCGTCCATCGTGCGCTCGATTTTGGCGTAAGTATGAAATTATTGTTTCTTTGTTTGTTGACGCTGCGAAGAAAAACATTCGCCGGCGTTTAATTGAACATATCTCGGTTCGTTGCGTCGCATATACTTTTATGCATAAGCTTAGTTTGCAAAAGTTTTAAAATTCAAATGTCCATTGGACCATAGTTACGCAAACAATTTTCGCGTTGTCCTCTTCTCTCTCTCTCCTCTTCTCTTTTCTCGCTGAAAATCGGGCGAAAAGCACGAATTCACGCCAACGTTCGCGTAAAAGTTGCTTTCGCCGACTAAAGTTTGCCGAAGCCTTCATCCGAGAAACGCTTGTCGTCGTCGTCGTCTTCCATTTACTCTTTGCTGAGCACAAGTCAATTTAAATTAAATTTCTATTAAAATTCGTGTGGACAGCGCGCAGAGAGGAGGCACAAAGAAGCGTGTTCTAGCGATCGAAGTGCTCCAAATTAAGCCGATGGAAATGAGGAAATAATTAGCCAAAGGAAAGATTTCGTACTTTTCGCGCTTCGCTACCACGCGTTTTACAATTTCGCTGCGATAGTGTCATTTACAGGGGCACTCGCGTTCTCACGGCTATCGCAGGTCGCCGCAGCGCAACGCTCGCAGAAGCTGCCGCAAACGCGGAGCTAAAAAAGCATCGCTAATCCACGTTCGCTGTGTTTGGTCGCTGCAAATTAGTTTACCAATTAATGGTCAATTGATGCACAAAAAATCATACAAAGTATGCGGTCATTTGTGAAAATGGGCGGAGAGTAGCTTCTAATTGCGAGCACTTTCACTTTGTTTCACCGCAAGCTTCGTTTTTACGCGAGCTGTACGCGCTTGCTAGCCGCATTTCGCAGTGAGTGAAGCAGATGAGAAAATAGGCGCTTTAGAGCAGCACTTTCTTGATCGTAGCTGTGCTAACTTCGCAAAACAATCACTAATTTCGTCAATTTCTGTTCTTCTAAATTAATTAACATGTAAATTAAGTACTGTAATGAGGCAAAGCAGCAAGTATTTGCAGAAGGTTTCGCGAGAAAGCAAGTTTTGCACTTTTTCTCGCTGTGTGCACAAGCGAAGTGATCGTTGAGCGAACGCGTTTGTATGTGAATTAAACATCGGCTTCGCGACGCTGATAAAATTGAGATTGTGACAGCAGTGCTGCAGCGAGCGAATCGATAGTTCCTTTCGAGAGTCCGCGTCCTTTCGAGAGTCCGCGTACCGCGTGGCTGAGCGGCGAGAGTGAAGTTCGAGCTTGGTTCTAAAAATTCGTTCGAACGCGGCTCAGTGGCGCTTTCTTGCTTTTCATTTTCCATAATTTGATTTCGACACAAAATGACAATAATTGAAAAGAAAAAGCAAGTCAACATTGCGAGAATATGAAAACGAATTTGGAGAATATGAAACTCTTTTGAAAATTTAAAACGCGTTCGCATTGATTTTCAGTTGGAAGCGATTTTGAGAAAAAGCTCGAATGGAGCGAAAAAATTCAAATCCTGAAAACTCGCGTGAATGTTGATTGTTTACCGACAGAAGACTTGAAAGTTTGGCGAAAAAGAACGCGAAACAGTTTATTTGAAATTCAATTTCGAGCGCTTTTCATTTTGGCTGAATTGAAAAAAAAGCGAACGATAATTGCAGCTTTTGGAAACGATGCGCTCATTGTCTGAAGAAGCTCGGCGAAAGGTGTACGTTTCAGTTGCAGCGAGAAAAACGGTGCAATTGTTTTTGTCGACGAAATTCGGCGAAATTAGGCGAGCGCAATTGTTTCGAATTTGGCGTTGTTATTAAATTAGAAGCGCGGTTATTTCTCGCATTATTGAAGAACAAAACGCGGTGTGTGCGAATGTGTTTACTCTGCGCTCGCAATAAATAACTGCGTTTAAGCCATTGTGTAGACGTGTCGCCTTTTTCAACTTATCGTTTCACAATTTGCAAATTGATGCGTTGTTTGACAAAGAGGAAAGAAGCTAAGTTCAAAGTATTGAAAGTTTGACAAAATCCGGGGAAACGAAGGAAAAAATGATTCTGTGTCTTAAACGAGAGGAAGCTGTTTCCGAGGTAAAAAACCGTGCGTGCAGTGTGCGGCGAGTGGAGCGGCTGGTACAGCGCTCGACGAGTGCACTAGAGCAGCGGGCTCGGGAGCGAGGAAGCGAGGAGGGGCGACCGAGGCAGCGAGTTCGGCTGATCCGAGTGCGTGGCTCGAGCGCTAAGGCGAGGGGAGGGAGCGCAGCGCTAGGCGAGAGGTGTTCCCGAAGACACGGCGAGGAGTGTGTACGGAGCATGGATCAGTAGCGCCTCACTTTTGCCATAAACGCTATTCATTTCGATGATCGCAGCGAGCGAAGAGTGCAAAGTGAAAAGTGTATCGCTGAGTGCCGAATGCGTGTTTCAGGCGAGTTTCGGCTAACGAGCGCTCAAGTGTTTACCGAAAGCATCTTTGGCCGCTCTTTCGGGTGCGCGTCTAGTGAGTGGTTAGCGAAGTGAGACCTGTACGCAAGCACTACTTTCTAATAATGAGTGCGAGATTCGTTTGAAGTCGAGAGCACCTCCTCCAAGAAATATCATCTTTTGAGACGTCTCTTAGCCTTTGAGAAGGTGGTTTCAAAGTTTCGCTTACGTTTCGCTATAAAAATCGACTCGACGCTCGACTTGGTACTAATTGCCGATCGCTGCACGTAACGCGTGCCACACTCCAACTGCTTCAGTTCGCTCATCGCAAGCATTCGCACACAAGTTGGCGGTGCGACGCTTCGGAGCTGCTTCGAACTGCTTCCAGCGCAGTGATGAACTGGTGAAGCACGCCATTCGCTATCTTCTTGTAAGACATTCCTCTTAACTTCTTCTTGCTCAACACTTGTGCACCGCTTCGCGAGCAGACATTCCTCCCGCGAGAAGAAGAAGCCAACCATTCTTCGCATTCTTCGCTCAGTCGCCCGGTCGCTGCGCGTTTGCTGCTGCTGCGTTTGCCGCTGCGAAGAAACCTGAATGTCTTCTCATCCATCGCTTTCTTGACCTGCTCTTTAAGAACATTTGCCTATATCAATTATAATAAACTCTTCTCTCTTATAGGATACGCGGTGAACGCTGCTTTCGACACGGACACTTCGAGGCGACCGAGCGTCTTCGTGTTGCGACGTAAGTAGCTTTCCTTTCGCCTTCTGCGAGCGCTTGTCGTGCGAGTCGTGAGTAAGAAGCGGTGTGCGATTTCGCTGCGATTATGACTTCACTTCGCTGCTATTTGAACTGAGAGTTCGAGTGCAATGCGAAGACATTTTTCGCCTGAATGCTGGCCAAGAACTGCTGCTTTGATCGCCCGTTTCGCAGTCGACGAAAGCCTTAAAAGTGTAACGAAAGATGCTGGCAATTGAGCATCGATTGGAGCAAACGGTAGGCGAGCGAAGAATCGAGAGCAAATTTGTGTACAATTAATGGCGAAGAGCGAAGAACATTGAAGCTGTTCTTTATGCGAGTAAATGATCGCCTTTCACAATGCTACAATTCACTCTTACAATTTCACCATTTTGCACAAGGTCTCTTCTCTCGCTGCTCTCTCTTCGCTTTTCAGCTCGCTTTTCGCCAACCGCTCGCTGCCGTGTTTGAACACTCTGCCGAGCGCAGTTTACCTGTGTACAGCTTTGACAAAAAGACAGTTGATTCGAAGCTGAATTCGAATTGCGTTCCCTCGAAAATAGGTTAACTCATCGTGAAAGGAAAGCGCAATAATTAGCGTTTAATAGATGCGATTTAAAGAGGACAGTTAAAAACTATGTTAACGCTTTCATGTATTTACATTATTTTCGCTCGGATATAAATATGTTACACTTTAAGTAAACTTCGCACATTTATTTCCATTCCAACTCGAAACAAACGCTCGCTTTGCGCAATTGTTCGCCGACTCTGGCCGCTGCGAGTCCGCTCACACGGCTGCCGACACTTCACTGCCTGATGCAGTAATTATTTTCATCTTCTTTTTCTCCACTTCTTTGTGAATGATGTAAAAAGGTACGCGAAACGCAGGTGTTTAATGTTTTCTTTTATGCACACACTTACTTCAGTTGAGTTGACGTTAGAAATAATATTTGCAGTGAAAATAACGAGCGCGACAGTTAGCAAGCAAGCAAGCAAGCAGCAATCATCTTACGCCAATCGCGTGTACTGTGGTTCGTAAATAAGCATTTTCGCTACTCCATGTCGCACAATATTCATATTAAAGCAGTAATGATAGCAATGAGAACGGCAAACACAATTGCGAACTGTCCGTTGCGAAATGCACTTCTTAATTATGCAAAAAGCTTATAATTGCCGCTATTATTGTACTTTGTTTGAAGATTTGAGAAAACAAATGAATTTCGCTCGTTGCGATTTCGAAATAGATTGCTTTCGCTTGTCGTCGACAAAGAAACGTAAAAAATGGCTTTATTAAAAAGAATGTTCGTTCTCCGAATTAATGACATTCGAGATACTCGCGAAGAAGTATTGATTGCAGCGAAGACATCGTTTAACGACACAAATACAGTCGTCATTTGTGGAGAGAGAGCGAACCAAACACGCAGCGAATTGAACGCTTTTGCTTTTCGCATTGTTTGCTTGTCGACTGTTGTTCGCGAAAGAACATTCGAAGCGACAATTTTCTTAGCAATGCAATCGCTGTTTTCAATCGACAAACGGTCAGCGAAAAACCGTTACAAGCGTCTTTCGAGCTCATCGCCGTCTTCGAGCTCGCAGATGAATCGAAGACGCTCGAGGCGAGCGCACAAAGAGACACAAACGGACCGCGATCGGACGCGTTAATTGAGTAAGATCGCGGGTACGCAAAGAGAGTAAGAGAGGGCAGGCGGAGAGAGCGAACGATGAGAATTTTGCTCGTCATCTCTTTTGTTGAGCGCACATAATACGTATGATTTTGTATCGTGACCATTGCGCTACAAGTGGCTGCCAAACATGGAAAGTGTGTGCGTTCGCCGAGCGACGCTCGCGAGCGGTGTAAGAAAAATTCCAAGACGGAGCAGCTGCTCGCTTGAACTTGCTGTTTGCGCTCAACATCTCAAACTTTAATTGGGGTAAGTGTGACCTGTCGACGCATTTACTTGCTCTCGCTTCTTAGATGCTTTATTGTGTTCTTATTGTGCCGAGAACGGAAATCGAAGCTTTGGTTTACTTCTTTTGCTGCTGTTTGTCCAACGATTCTCCGTTTCGTCCGCTCGCAGTGCACTTTTCGCTTCGGCACGCGCGCACGGCGCTCGCAGTGCTCACTTGGAACGCGAGCGCGAAGCCCCCCCGCTTTTAAGAGATGCTTAATTCTTGACTCATTCTCTTTTCTCGAGAGCTTGTCAGACGGAGGTTCGGACAAACGCTCTTTTGTGTTCGGTGCGGGCCGTGTCGCGAATGCCAGCGACGCGTCACGCGCAAGAAAAGCTATTGACCTAATTCGAAACATGTGCGCCTGTGTTGGCACTCACCGTTTCGCGATCTTTTTACGGTACTCTCGCGAACCGTTCAATGGCCACAGCCACCTGATAGTTGCTCGGCGTAAGACGCGCTGCTTGCCTCCGACTCGTTCTTGCCCTACTTTCGCCTCAGTTTGCTGCAACGCGTGCCGCGAGTGTGCTGTGCGGCGCGTGCTGTCTCGCCGCAACTCTTGGTCGCTTCAAAGGTAAGAAGTCGTCCCAGAAAATTGCGAAAACTTCTGCTCTTCGCTTGAATCGCGGTGTCGCTCGATTGCAATTAATGTAAACACGAATATGTTTCGCCGCTTTAACGGTTAGCCTTAAATCGCTTAATTACCCACACGCGAGTGGCGATATTTAATTTTTGCTCGCTGCGAAGCGAAGGGAAGCGAAAGATGGAAGCGGCGACCAGCATCTTAACAATTATCTTTCTTTTCGCCTGAACACTCTCCGTATGTTTACCTCTTCGACAGGTGCTTATCTATTTGATTGTGTAACAGATGCGAAAACATTCTTAATTATTATTATTGCGTCGATCGCTGAAGGTAGCGAGAGGCGAACGCCGTGCGCGGATCAGACGCGCAACGGGTTCAGCAAATTGCCCGAAACGCTCGTAACGGTTTCTGCTGCGTGCTTCGATTGGCTTGGAAGCGAAGTGGTTTCCATGTTCTTTGTTCTTGATTTTCGCAAATTGGAGCTTTTTTGCGAGTCACTAAACGCTGCGTTTGAGCGTTTGTGATGCTGCATTCGCGAGCAGAGACGATCGCGTCTTCGCATTTCACCACAATTATTCGCCTTGAATCGCAATTGATTTAAAGTAAATTTCAAGAAACGAGTGAACAAATTGCTTCTTAAAAAGGAACTACTCAAGGATTCGAAATTTTCTTCGCTTCTTTGCCAAAAACTTGGCTGCTCGCTCTGTCGCTCGCTCACGCGTCTCGATCGCATCGAATCGCGAATCGGATGCGTTTCTTGAAGACGTCGTTCTGTTCACGGTTTAACGTTTGAAAGAGAAAAGTGAAAAGCAAATATCGAATAGAATGCGTTTACTTCAACACGAAACTGATATCTAAACGTAATATTAAATGCGAGGACATGTTTGAACTAAAAAAATTTTGCTGAGATTTTGGCGCACAGCTTTCTCTGCCTTCGAGTTTAGCGCACAGTTAATAGTCACATCGCAGCGATCATAAAGTTGGATCGCGACGAATGTCAGCCTCGATCGTCGATCGCGGCTGCATAACAAGTGTTTCATGCTTGCGAGCGGCCACTTTGCGCCGCAACTTGAGCTCATTAAAGCGCAGTGAAAGCACAGCGAAAGAGAGAATGGAGAGCATAATATTTTCAGTCATGTCTTAGTTGTGCGAATTGTGAAATAAATATTGAAAAAGAAATTAAGGTCGTCGTTTATGCATAGTACGCTTCAGCTTTTCACTGACGATTTTCTGCAACTTTAACTTGGCAACCATCAAATCGAGCCTTCTGCCTCGCTCTTCTCGCTTCTTCGACGCTTCTGCCTGCGAAAACCTTCGATTACTGGCGACATTATGCAACGCGAGTGCCTGCTTTGCCGCCTGTGACACACTCGCCAAGACCTGAGAGCTTGAGAAAAGGAAACTGTGCGATAAGGGCGATTGTTTTCGCGGGGTAGCCTGGAAACTGCGCCAAGAAAGAAGCGCTACGGCACGTGGCGATTTAATGAGCAGAATTTGCGGAGCGCTGCTCCACTTAAAGATGCAGCGCTGTGTCGCTCTGCTTTCGAGCCAAGTGACGAAAGACGAGAAGTACGCGATTACGAAAGTGAATGAAAATCCTTACAAACATTTTGTGTTTGGTGTTTTCGTCGTCTCTTCCGTCGTTTTGTCGCTTCAAGACTTGCACGAAAGAGTGAAGATTTAATCGCCGCTGTTTTTACGCGTCAAGTGATAAAGTGAAAAACGCTCTGTTTCACGTTTTCCTGTCGAGCGAGGAGCTCTCTTTCGCGAATTTACCGTTGTATCAATCGTAGCGAGCGAAACACACAAATAGCGCTTACGTAGGATGTTGTAATTCGATGAAAGTCAATGACAAGATGTGTTCCCATCTTCTCGATAATTAACATCGACCGATAGCTGTGTGCACGTATGTAGATTGTGGTTCTCGCAATTTCCTTGAGGATGTTCATAATGCTAGCGCCTGTCGCAAAAGCTCGCAGCGAGCGTGATCAGATGAATTTGCTCGCTGCCGACTGTGTGTGCGAGAAGGCGCACGGCGAACAGAAAAAGTGAAATTAGATAACCTCCTTTAAGTTTAAAACAAAAGCGAGCAGATAAATCCCTTATACATTAAGCACTAAATACAATGTAATCTATTTTCTGTGCTCTCTCTCTCTTCGTTCTTTCGCGCAAACAATAAAATTATGACACAGCGTTCGCAGCGAGCTTACATAATGTGCGCTGCCTCATCCTTAGCTCGCTTTCGCTCACTTTGCTTCTTTCGTTGCTCTCTTCACGCTCAAAAAGCTTAATTAATGATCCAATCGCCTTTTGCTCAAATATTATTAATCGCGAGATAAGCAATAAAGAGCAGTCAAGTGTTAATGTAAGCAACGTTTTCACGCGTTTTCGAGATTAGCGCTCACATTACAAGAAAGTTTACATTGATTAACTCCGCTTCTCCGCTCACTTTATGCCTTTGTCGAGTCTTTTCACACCGCGACAAACTCAAAGAAGGCACTCACTTCTTATTAGACAACACTCTCAACGCTGCCATCCGCTCGAGTGCTATTCTGCGTTGATAACTCGCTGATTTGTAAATGCCTCCTATTTAGGTTACACCGATGTCTTCGGTTGCTAGACGTAAGTCGACAAACATTGCGAGCATTTTCACTCTCCGTTCGACTGCCTCACTTGGACCGCGGCGAGCCAGCGAGCTGCACCAAGCTAGTCGTCAAGTAGCCGCCGCACTCGAGCAAAGCAGTGTGCTCTTCAAGTTTCTTAAAGAGCGGAGATAGCGAGCGAAATTGAATGAGAAGAGTGTAGAGCATATTAGAATGCATACTCGAGCGTAATCTCGCCTTCTTCATTAGAAAATAGCTTCGATTGTGTGCTCATACGCGTAGAATGCGGTGTACGTGTATTTTTTCTTCATTCGTCGAGTGTCACACAATTGCTGTTAAGGAATAAAACATTGATTTGAGTTAGTTGCAACTATTGTCTTCATTGTTCTCCGCGGTTATCTCGCAAAGGAGCTTTCACTAATCTTTCGACGTTTGTTTTTCTTTTGTTTCATTCAAATCGCGCAAAAGATATTATTGATTTACTTTGTATTTTTGCACTCAAAAGTGTCGTTTTACTTTTTTCTTAAAACGCTTCGCTGTCCGTCGCGCGTCGTCCGCTCGAACATCGCTTTCTTCGCCGATTTCGCCACTACCTGCGCTCGAACCGCCGTCTCATTCACTTCGACACTGCACCGTTCGATTGTAAGTATGCCTAATAATGGCAGCTGCTAGAGTGTGCGGCTCTCTACAGCTGTTTCTGCCGGATTCTTTCCTCTCTCTCGCTGCTGCTCGCTGCTTCTTACAGCGCTAACAACAATAAATTAGGTGAAAGCAATTAAGACGTTATAGCCGCTCGCGTCGAACTGTTTGCAAGCTTCTCAGAAAAGTGGCCACGTTTGAGATCGCTGTGCTCGAATTCGCTTGCGATCGAATGTTTCGAAATCGCGACGAAAAGAGCGAAGATATCGGCGTGCAAATCATATTTCAAGCAGTGTTCTCGAACGGAGAACACTTTACGCGCAATAAAGCGTGCAACTTCTACAACACTCTGTAATTCGAGCTCTGCAAACATATTGTTCATTCTTTGTCCTCCTTTTCACTCTGCTTCTCTCGCCACACTTTTTGCGCTAAGAAGCGTCTCAACCGCTTTCTTCAGCGAATGTGTCTTGTGCGAATCGCATCGCTGTCGTCGAACACTTTCGCTGCTCGCCGCATCTTTTTTGCAGCATCCAAAAAACTGTTCGCGTTTCCGTTTCGCGTCTAACCCTTTCGTACTCTACGCAAAAAAATGTGCAAAAAGCGCTTTTTCGATTGAAAAACGCAGCGCTTTTTCGTGCACTTAATTTCGAGCATATGTTAGCGAGAAAATGAAAGAAAGCGATAAAAAAGTGAACATTTCGATTCAGTGTCACGGAAGGATGTCGCATTGATATCAGGCGCTTTCCACTGCTGCTCGCTGTCGATACGATTGCCGGCGGACAGATGCTGGACAGATGAGGAGTGAGCGCTTTTTATGCGCTTCAAGCTTCCTCGGAGTACGTGTACGTCGCTTGTGCATGAACGCAACGCGTTCGATTGTGTACGCTGCACGCGCGAACAGTGTTGCGGAGAAAAGTTTTGAAACGCTGAGACAAACAAACAAAGCGAAAGAAACAAAAGCGAATTGGAAAATTATTTCGAATTTGAATCAAAAAAACAACAGCGAAAGCGATAAATGACAGGAAAAGGCTGAGATATTTAAATATCTCAACACTCATTTCTAAGGTGCTTTCCGGTTCTATGTTTGTCTCTTTTCGGGTTCCGGTTTATGCGAAAAAAGAGAGCAAAGTAAGCAAAGAGACGCTTTCCGGTCGAACATCGCCCCGGACGTCAACCAAACTGTAAATATGTGGGAAATTTCGGTGGAACGCGCGCGTGTGACACTGTTTTCCACGTTTCGAGATACGAACCGAGTTTTCATTTGATTCAAGCATCTGTAAGATAATAGAGGATGCGGTCGACAACCGGAGCCATGGTCGTGCACCTTTTGCTCCAGCTAAAACTTATTGTGTGCTTAGACACTTTTCGCTTCAAATGTGCAGCGCCTTTGATGCAAATACCGAATTCCGTTAGCCATGCCTTTCATTATGAGCTCTTTTGTCGTTGGCAGTCTTTTAAATTTTAAAACGCTGCGCTTTAATGTAAACATGTTTCAGGAAAATCATTAAAGTGCAAAAAGATAAATAATGAAGCTAGCATTGCAACTACTTCCTTTAGTTCGTACGATCATCGCGTTTTATTCGATTCGCTGTAAATAGTTTTTTATGCGTTTCCATATTTCTACTTTTCGCCTAATTCGAGAAAAAAGAAAAGCGAGAAGAGCGCTCGCACATAACATGCATACGAAAACGGCGAATTTCAAGCTTCGCTTCTTGCCAGCCTCTCGTCTTCGCCCGAGTATATAATTTACGCTCGAGTCGAGGCATACTTTCACCTTTCCTACTAAACATTTGCGAAGGGAGCCAATCTTTAAGTGAGACGAAGCGAAGCGTGTACCAAACTTGACGCGTGCCGTCCTATTTTCACCGCAAAGTGATGTCAAAAAAAACTGATGCACTCATTAGAGTGGTTTGCAGACTTACGTATGCCATTTGTTGCATTGGAAATGAACTCGTTAAGATCTAACGATAGTTGTGACTAGTCGAGCTCGCCGCGAGAACCGTTACGTCTCCCGATCTCTTTTGTAGCCAATTTATCAACACACCGCTCTCAAGTTGTTGTTCTTGCATAAGAACAACCGCGTGCACCGTTCAATTCGAGCAGAACGTGCGCTCGCCAATTTCAGTGTGAACTTCGCAACCGTCGAGCAAACTTTTCTCGTTGTTAACTTAAAGCGATACGCGTATTGTGATACAGCTCCTGCCACTCGTCTGTTTTGAGTGTGCTTGTACTTGCAGTAATTAAATATCGAAACATTTGTCCATTCGAATGATCGAGCGCTGTACTCAACATTGAGTGCCTGCACGAAATGCATCACGCAACGTACACAACCATAGCTCGTCTAGCATAAAGAGCATGCTAGAAAGGCAATCGAAGAAAGTGCTCTTGTTTGTAAATAAGCCGCTTCCATTCGAGCTGCAGCGTTTTCGTCCTTTCGAAATGCCACTTAAAAAGCGAAATTTCGCGAATATTTCTTTTCAAAGCAAATTGCTTTTGCATTTTTCCAATAGTTTCGATCGATTGACTAAGAAACGATCGGTTTGCAAGTGAAACAGGCGCTCTTCGCAGCGAACGACAAGCGCTAATCACTTACGCTTTTCACATAGCCAATAAAATCATAAATTAGTGCGAAATCAATGAGGAAGAGTAGAAAAAGGTGAAAGGATATTGGCTTTGTTCAATTCATTTGCGAGGAAAAAATAAATACATAAATATGATTTTTGTGTTTTGCTTTTCTCTGAATTTGGGAAAGGAAACAAGGAGGGATAACGTATTACAATATTATTATTTTATGTGTATTATGTAGTTGTTTAAATACAAATACGACTGCAAATCTCTACTCCAGTTTGCTTCGCAAGGTTACTCACATTGCTTAGCTGTTGATGCAATCGAACCAATATCCCGATTAATTTGAGCGATAATTTTTTGGTCGTTACCTTTTCTGCAAATCAGTATTTGCTTGCTCCTCGCAGTTTTCAGCTCACTTTCACTGAGTTTCAATTTGTGTGCCTTAAATCAGCCGCTAATTTGCTAATTTTACGTGTTAATATTTTCGAAACTCACTCGATTCCGTGGAGATGGAGAAAAGTAAGTTCTATAAATTTCATAGAAATGCGAAAGGCTTTGTGATCGGTTGCAGTGCAAGTGTTAATCAGCATTTCGAAATGCGAATGGTGAGAAAATGCGAATGGAAGAGAGCATAACAGAGTAATTTTCAGAAAAGCTCTCACCGCCCGCTACTGTTAACTAATTCTTAGTTTGATTGCATAAGCTGCCAAAAATTAGCATGTGATTCAAAAGGTATTCAGATGATTAGTGCGAAACTACGAGAAACTGCGTTCGCAGCCACATTCGCCCCCAAACGCTACTGTTTTCCAATTGTTTTTCTAACTTTCCGCACAGTAATCGACATCACCTGCAAAGTAATAACGAGCAACTTACTGGTTGATTACTTAGATCCCAGGTGAAATCGCGCTTTCAATTTGTCTCGCTCTCATCGCTATTCCCGTCCTCTTGACAATACCGCAATTGTGACTACATTTCGCTTTTTTATTTCTACCTCAGCTCATTGCTGCGTGTCGAGCGATACACAATCTACACAACTGATGCACGTAGCCGCGTAATAAAGCTCGTTTTTCGCTCAAATTTCCGCTCAAGTTTTGCTCGCTGCTCTCTTAGACGGCCACCAGCGCACATAAAGTGCACAAATGCACGAAATGCGTAATATTTTCATACGTAATATTTGCTTTTCGAGCGCTTTACAGATTACGTTGAATATCCAATTTGTGATTGCAGCGCGGCTACTTTGCGGCTCCTATTTCCACAGTGTGTATCGATGCTGGCTCGTCGAGGTCCACTAATCTTTCCCACGCAACCTTTTCTCCTGATCTTTCTCTCGTTTTCCTCTTTTTGTTTTCAAACCTTACCGTTTCACAATGAATACTGTGCATTGCATTTAATTACACGAGACGTTTCCGAGATTAGCGAAAGCTGACTGCTGCACACAGACGCTCACTCGAATTCGTTTCTCTTTTTGTTCGCACTCATCTCTCTTTCGATCGCTCTTTTCGACGTGAAATCGGTTTAAAAAGCGTTTTGCTGCTTGCGAGCGAATTTCAGTCGAAAGTAATAAATGCTTCTGATTATAGAAGTGAGAGATAAGTGACTTCGTTTGCTATAGATTTGCTTTACTTAAACACCGGCGAATGAATGAAGCAAGTCGCTGTTTCTGCGTTGCAAAGTTGCATTTAAATTGCAAATAAAAAAACGACAAATAACAAAAGCGAACTTCAGACGCGAAATGATGCATTGAAACTTCAATCTTATCGATTCTCTTTCTGCGATTCTTAACGACAGGCAACAGTTTTTCATTCGATCAAAAAAATGCTTCGACTAATTTTTTCGCATTTAAATTTCAAAGTTAAACTTTCGACGATTTAAGTGCTTTTGTACGTTGCATTCAGAATTTTTTATTAATTTTTAATTGCGCAACTTTGCGTCGAATATGCTTTCTGGCTAATTTTACCGCAGCGATTATTGCAGCGATGATTAACTTAACAAGTGTGCATTTCGTACTCGAAGGAAGTGGATGATGGGAAATTTGGCGGATGTAGAGATTTTGCCAGGATAGTTCTTCAGCTTCGATTTATTGCTGCTGCTGCTGCAGCTCGCATCTTATCCGAAATATTTTCCGTATCCGAATTATTTTTATAAATTTGTTCGCTATCGAGAAAAAACGTAATCATAATCGCTGTTTAATTCTCATGATTTGAATGTTTTCTAGCCGCTAATTGTTGTTTTTTAATTTCGCGTTCTATAAAAAAACGTTGCGCTAAACGGCTGAGCGATAAAATTTTTGAGCGATTAAAAAACATAAGCAAATAAATATTTTCAATCTATAAATTGATCGATGAACTGATCGAATGTGGAAACGGCGAGCAGAAGATCCTGAAGGAGAACGCCTGCCACGTCTCCGCATTTCGAGAAGTGATAATGAGTGAAAACGTAGCTCGAAAATAGAAGTTCGCTGCGTTTGTGTAGAATTGTGCGATAATTGAAAAGTGTAATATGCGCTCAGTTAAAAAAGCTTTTTGTTTTCCAATACCCCGCTGTTTCGAAAGCCGCACTTTAGCCATCGCTTGTCAGCTTCATAACTCTTTCGAGATAAAATTTGTTTAAAAAATTTTCATTTCTGAGCTCCCAAAGCGCAAAACAGCGGAGTGCGAACAACGCGCACATCATATGATGCATGTGTGTTTCGCCTTGTCGAAATCAGAAAATAATTTTTCGACACCGACTTATCGCGATTTAATTGTTCACAAATTCCGTGATTTGTATGTGTGAAAGAAATGGAAAATGGTGCAGCCGTTCGAGGCTTTGTTTCGAACAGCGTTCGCAATCGAATCGCTATGCGCGCTATCCGAATTGGTTGGCGCGAGTTGGCGCTGGTTCCGTTGGCTGAGCGCTATCTCTTCTAAGCTGTCGCTGCATTAATAAATTAGAAATATTTAGCAAATTGGGTAATGAAACGAGCATTTCTTGAAAAACAAAAGATGCGCAGCGATAGCGGAGTGGAGAATGCGGTCTATCGTGAAAGTGCATCGGTTAGCGATAATTAGAAGGCGAACGCTTAGGCAAATGGGTAGTGCTTTGGCAAAGCGTAGAACGGCACCGTAAGCCGAGCTAAGTGAGGAAGGCGCCTGACGCACCGAAGAAGTGATTATAGATGTTGTGCGCGTGTGAGTGTGGTTTTTGTGTTTAGCCTCGCAGGCCGTGAACGAGTGAAATGAAACGAAGTCGCTCTGCTTTCTAATTGTGAAGCGCAGAGAACGGAAAACTTGGCTCTGTGCGTCGCATTCGCTCCACTTTCGCTCACATAAAAAGCTACTCAATTCTGCTTATGAATTATTTAAAGGAATGCACAACGATTAAAAGTGAGTGAGCGAGCGAGCGAGAGAAGCGAGACTTTTGTACGCAATATGCGCCTACTTTCACTTCGCCACTTTCTCAATGTGTTCATGCTTGAGAAGAGTGTCACATGCTTTCGACGGACGAGCGCAAATGAAACAGCTCATTACCTCTCGTGTACGAGTATCAGTTGCAGCGAAACACTTGATTGTGCCACTCTGACCTATATGCCGGCTCGATTGACCTTTTCTGCCCTCTTGATTGAACTGTTTCATGCGAGTGTTTTTCGCGCGCGACAAACAGATACTTTTAGAACAAAGCGCATTTATGTTTAAGCATATTCTGGCAATGAATGATTTATAATTTTTTATTTGATTTGTTTTCAAACTCTGCCTTTTTCTTTCTCACGAATTGTTATTTTGAAACGCGAAAATGTTCATTTTCGAGCGAAAAGGTCGAATTGAGACATAAATTCTTCTTGATTAGCGTTTGAGATGGAAGCGAAATGGGATGCGCACAGAGGCGAATGCCGAGCGCGGCAAAAAAACGCTCATTCGGACTGAATTGATCAACTCTCAATGCCTTCGCTCGTGTTTTTGTTACTTTTATTGCAAGCGAAGCACGATTGTAACTGTGGCGATGATTCGCTCGCTTCTTTAATTAAAACACTTAATTGTGCAAACGCGTAATCGCTGATCATTGCTTCTTAGAATCGCTTCAAAAGCCAATCAATCGCGTGCCTAATGATTACGAACGATCGCTGCGAATGCACAATTCGGCCAGAAATTAGCGCTCAATGTGAATTTATTGGCGAGTGCTGCACTGAGAGTGCAGAGCTTGCGAGCGAATTTAAAACACAATTTGAGTCGATGATAAAAAACAAACGAACACAATTTCCGTCACAATAAATCCGTTTTAAATCGCATTTCGCCGCTGTCTTCAATCTTCTTTATTGCGTTTTCTTATTTCTCTTTTAGTTATTTCCACAAAAAAGGAAATTTAAAACACAAGTTTAGCTGGAGAATGAGCTCCGCTAACGCGCCCATTTAATGATCGCTTTGCGCCGCGAACGCTAAGGGTAAAGCAAATTAACTTTGTTCGCTTTTCTCTTTCAATTTCGCCTCTCAATTCATTCATACATCGGTTTGCGCGCTCGTTTCCAGCAAACCGCTACCGTTTCGCAAAAACAACCGATACAACCGAGTGTGCCGACAGTGTGTAAAAAAGCTTACGGATGTTCCCAGGATTAGAAGCGCGACATCGAGTTTCTTCTTTAGCCTCAGAAAGCCGAATCTTCTCGCTTCCTTTTCGCGAGGAAATTTAAAGTTTTTCTTTACAAATCTGATTTGCGACCAATTTGCCGCGTGTTTCGTTCCCAACGCGTTCACGTTATCCTTTGCTCGAGCATTTAAATGCAAACTCGGAGCCGGCAAATTGGTGAAAACAGAGCTGCACACAAAAGCTGCGAATGCTGCGATGGTGTGCAACAGCGAAGCGAAACTGTTTGCAGCGGTATTCGCTGTTGCGCAAAATGAAATGAAACGGGTATCCCGCGGGCGAGCCGAGCCAACTCTGCCCCGAGGGCTCGTGCGCTTGGCGCCGGAAGGAAGTTTCCGTGTATGTTTTGTCGCTTCGCTTAAAGCTTCCTTTCAAACGCGCTCGCTTCTTACTTTGGCCATGTAAAAAGTAATTTTCAAGAAATTAAGAAACGCGTAGAACGGCAGTGGAAGCAGGGCGGGTCTCGCTGCGTACAGTTCCGCACAGTGGTGATTACAATGTTATTTACGAAATTCGATGACGAGTCTTGTTTAGACGCAGAGTTGAAAAGCGAAGAAACGCTTCTGCTCTTTTGTCAGCGTTCGCCTTCTTTCTCAACTTTCTGCGTTTCGCTATTGTTTGCTGCGCTTTCACTGCTCATAATTAGCGCTCGTTTTCTTCGCATCGCGCCTTATTATGCAATCGCGGCAGAGACCTTCGACAGAGACTCAGACAGAACTCACTTTGCGAGCGAGAGGCGCAGACCACATCCGGTCACCGCTCGCTCGCTTCTTCTCGCGCTCCAAGTGCTCGCAGTGTGACGCGTCAGCAGCACTCGCTTCGAAAAGTATCATCTATAAATTGCAAAAGTAACTCATTTTTTATCTTCGCGCTAATCCGCAGCGAAATGCGCACAAAGACAGTGATTTCAATGAAACTGTAAAAATTCAAAAGCTGATTAGTTTCTGAAAAAGACCAATTGCGAATTGCGGCCAACTGATCTCTTCTTGTGCATGCCTTACGTTTTCACACCGATAACCAGCGAACGCCGTCGATATTCAGCATAAAATCCTTCTGCACTCGTGTCTCCGCTCTTCGTGCTCTCACTTTGCCAATTGCACTCATTTTTTGTTTGCTTTGTGTTCTTTGCTGGCAATCAATTGAAACCAATTTTGTTTCCTCACTTCACCTCTCTTTATTGATTTCATTCAAAGGTTGGTAAATTCGCGCTCTGCTCGCAGTTATGTGTCCTAAAAGCGTAAAAAGCAGCGAAACGGTTTACAGTGTGAGCTGAGCTGCGGAAAATGTGGCCACAGTTTGATTGCTCGACGCGTTAATTGCTTGCAAGTGGCTAAAAAACAAACTTTTTTTCAGGAATCTTCGGCCATTGGTTTCTGCACGAAACAAGTGCTTCTCGCCTGAACACTGAACTGAACTGTGACCATGTCTTAAAGAACAAATGCTTGTTTGATTGACTCTTATAAAAGTTGAGAGGAACCGTTAAAGACTGCACCTTTTCCCGCTTCCTTTCGTGGCAAAGAAACAACACTTGCAAAGGAAGGGAGCCTTGAAGAAGACATTATCATCTCTTCCTTTCCTCTTCTTTTGTTATACACTTCTTCACCTTTTCTGCAACCGAAGTTCACACTTGACTTATTCAACATTTTCGGCGAAGAGCTGTACTCGTCGTTGTATCCACCGCCACCGCCCCATCCTTCTCCTTACCATCACCATCACCCTCATTGGTTCCGTCCAGTAAGAAGCCTTGTCGGAGGAAGACATCCCCACCCTCTGATGTCATCGGAAGACGATAGTTGTACTTCTGCAGGATCTGGGAGTACGTCGACCATGGAATTGCTACAAGAGCCCGGAGCAGGACACCCCCATTCCCATGCCTCTCTGAGTCAAGTGCACCCCCCTTTACATCACCATCAAACATATCACCACCTTCAGAGCACTGCTTTAAAAGTGTCTTCAAACGCGGGCTCTTCTTACAAAGTGAAAAGAACCCGACAACGAGTGGATGCCGGCGAGCCGAGAAACAGTTACGCAAGTATTACCAACTTCTCGTCGCAGCGTTTCAACAACTTTCACCATCAAACTTCTCCGACCTCATCGAGTACATATCATCAATATAACGGCCTTTCGAACCTTTCTTCGCCTGTCAACAATAAACTTCTTCAACATCACGTTCACGAACTGCCCGTAGCAAAGTCGCTGTCGATTGGTGACACCAACAACAACAGCGGTGGCTTCAAGTCAAACTACACTCTCGCCTCCACAGCGACCACCACATCGGCCACGACAGCGACCACAAATTCTGAGAGAGATATGATTTTGTTCGACGAATCTGTGCTTCAACTTTGCGCGTCAACCGCCACCGGCGGACAAATGCCCGCTTATGTGAACGGTAATTCTACTCCGAGCTCAGAGGCAAATGCAAATGGAAAGGGCAATCAGTTGACCGAATTGGAAAACAACTCATTGTCTCCGGTGAAAGAGAAGTGTGGCACTTCTCCTCGTGCGGGTGAGACCTCAGCCCATCTCTTGCGTGACATCCTGCAAACAGGTCGGAAATTAAATGATCAAAGCTCGAACAGTAAAACGGGATCATCAGGCTGTGAGCAGCCACATTCCCCTAATAATGGTAAAGTAGGAGGCAACATGTCTCAATGCTCGGATGCGTCCGATGCCGAGGAGGAGGATTTAAATGAAGAGGACACGTCCAGAGACTGTTCAGAACAAGATGAAGCGAATATGAACAGCGACAAAACGGGCAATGCTGACAAATTAGGTGTCACCGGCGACTCTCCATCTGGATCCCGATCTTCGTCACCCTTCACTGAGGCCACTTCTGCTGCCACTAATAATAACCAATCCAACAATCACTCGACCAGTAACGGTAGCAGTAACAACCCGAGCAGTGGATCAAACAACAGTTCTAATATATCCGAAGTGAAGCGTGCACGAGTTGAAAACATCGTCTCAAATATGCTGCTCGGAAACTCATCAACCAATTCCAACGGATCTGCTAACACTGCAAACGGCTCCACTGAAAGTGGCAGTAAAGGCGACTCGCTGCCAGTGAACGGCTGCAAGAAGCGCAAATTGTATCAGCCTCAGCAAAGCAAACTCAATTCAGAAGAAGATGACGACGAAGAAGACGATGTGCGCGAAGAGATCGGCGAAGAAGAAGCCACAGAGGAGGACGATTTTACAGATGAGATCACCGATTTGTCAGCTAAGAAAGTGAAATCAAACGAAAAAAGCGAAGATAAAGAGAATTTGCGGCAACAGCTCGAAGAGATGCAGGCGCAACTATTCGAAATGAAGCATCGTTATGTTCAAATAATTCAACAACAACAACAGCAACAACAACGATTGCAGAGAGATCAAAATCTTCAACAGTTAAGCAATCGTTCGTCGACAGTCGCTTTTCAGAGCCCCGTGAACTTGACGACATCCGCCAGCCCCGTACTTCGTGAAGACGAGGAAAACGATTTGGACGACAATTTATCGGATAAAGCACAGACACCGGTGTCTCAAACGAGCGACAATACCAACAGAGACACTCCTGCAAATAGCAGCGCCAATCTGAACATTTCGTCGATATCCTTATCGAACGCGAACGCAATCCAAGACCCTGCCCAGTTCTTAGACGAAGCGCGCCGAATACTTTCAGAACAAGAACGCTTGGCGAGCAAAGAAGGACTCCGCAACACCAGGAACCAATCGACACAGCCTATATCCGCCGCATTCCCAGATGTCGAATGCCTATGTGAAGCGCTTAAATCCGAACTGCAAAGTAACATATTTCCAACTATTTTGCAAATGATCGATTCGACAGTTTCTCGCTTTTTCCAACGAAGCGACCCACCAGCAAAGATATCGCCCAACTTAGAACAGACGAGCCCGGCTAACAAAGACTTAACTATCCTTTCGCAAATGTTGGAATCAAAATCGTCGCGAACGGGAGGTAAAGTGAGTGACAGAGGGCCATCGCATGCGAATAGCAGTTTGCAGAGCAAACCGATAAACAATCCTTCGAGAAGCAGTCCTTTCACGCTGCCGACGGAAAGCGCGCCCGCGCCGAAACCATCAGGTCCCTCGCCTTTCGCGTTTCCTCCGTCTAACTTCAAGTCGCCTTTTTTTCTTCCAAACATCGGCCATGGCGGCAGTCAGCCTGCACAGCCCGGACTTATGCCTCCGAATTTAGCCCATCACTTCAATACGATTGCTTCCGCTTTAAGTCAGCACAGCAGAGATCAGAACACGCATTCTGCTTCGAGTGCGCAAAGAGATAACAAATGCAACACCAGCAACGGATCAAACAGCGCTTCGAAAGAGCGAAGTGAACGTGACGTGCCCTCAAACAGAGACATTCCAGTTCCCGAACAGACCGAGGCGATACCTTTAGTGGTTGCACCTAAACGTAAACGCCATAAGGTTACAGATACTAGGATAACGCCACGAACTGTTTCTCGAATTTTAGGTCAAGAACCATTGTTATCAGGAATAATGGGTCGTGATATTGCTCCTGGTTCCCCTCCAAATCCAGGAGTGTTTTCCCATCACGGGCCGTCTGCACCTCCGCCTCCTTTAGTCCCTGTTTCATTACCGACTTCAGTTGCAATTCCGAATCCAAGTCTTCATCAGACAGATTTGTTTCCGGGCCCGGCGTTTACATTTGCA
This sequence comes from Dinothrombium tinctorium, assembly GCA_003675995.1. Lineage (NCBI taxonomy): Eukaryota > Metazoa > Arthropoda > Arachnida > Trombidiformes > Trombidiidae > Dinothrombium > Dinothrombium tinctorium. The sequence continues at coordinate 25,844 of NCKU01000011.1, read as the reverse complement.
GATCCAACCAATCGTTTCGGTTTTTACACTCCGCAGTTAGCTCTGGAGCATCACGATGAAAACGAGAATGAAAAGGACACGAGCAAGAACAATGCTGCTGCTGCAGCTGTGTCCGCGGTTTCTTCAGCTTTGGCCGCGCACCATTTATCGATGCTCGCAGCGGCGAACCGAGGCTCACCAGACTCGCTGCACGGTTATCAATCGTCTGGACTGGTGCGAAGCGGTGGCGGAGTGGGCTCAGACTCAGGAAACAACGACGGTTCCGAAGTGTCGTTCAACGAATCGAGTCAATACGAAGGAACGATGCCTATGATATCCTTTTCATACAAATACGGAAACATCGAGTCTACAAAGTAATTAGCATTAATTGCATTTTCAGTGTTGTGCCTTTTCGCAAAGTGCAAACCTTTGAAGAGATGAGCGCGAATACCTTCAAATGACGGCAGCGATAGTTTAGAATTACAAACTATTACAATATTCATAAAACCGCTGTCGAAAGTAACGAACCTTTTCGCCGCGAAAGTACAATGAATCGCGTCTAATTTCGCGAAAGTAGTTTTAAGGTTTCGCTTCTTTAAATATTTGCTTTTCGCGGCAGGAATGAAGCCTGAGATTACTTGGTTAGCGATGCTTAGCGATCCACTTTGCGTTAAGACTGTTTTAAGGCTCATTTCTTTATAAGGATGCACTTATTTCGCCACAAACCAACCAACCACTCGATGTTTCCGATTCAATGTTTTATTCAATTATTTTTCTGTTTTTTCGCTCCTTAACTCCTCTGTAAACCAGCACTCTAACGCCGATGCATCTACGAAAGGCGAAGTTGATGTTCTTTTACGTCCGCTATCCGAGCTCAGCCATTCTCAAGATGTACTTTCCAGACATCAAATTCAACAAGAACAACACCGCTCAATTGGTCAAGTGGTTCTCCAATTTTAGGTGAGTGCTTTTCACTTCTCCACTTTGCTCGCTCGTCTTGCCTCTGAGTGCGCTGCGAAAGTGAAAATGTCGAGAAGGTTTTTGCTCAACAATCGCTGCGAACAATGCGCTTCGCTTCGATTTGATCAATGGTCGTTTAACCATTTGATGCGAGAAAAATGAGAGCGATCATCTCTCTCGCGATTGTTTGTGCATCGATTCGAAGATGTAACAAGCTGCGGTTTGCGAGCTTTTTGAACGCATCACACGCTTTAAGCTTCTTTGGCTTTCGTCGAATCTGCTCGCGTTTTTGTCTTAGCGACGGAAGCGAAGATAGAGCTTTTTACCGCTAACGCAATTTGATGCGCCTCCAAAGCAAAGGGTCGCACTTTTTCTCCTTCTCTTCGCAAGAGAAGCGAATTATAGGATCGAAAACGGCGCATCCTTTACGTTTTCAAACTTGGCTTATATAATGCAAGAGAAAGGTAACAAAAGAAGCGATTGAATTGTAGTGAGAGGGTAATTATAAACTGCACGGATGCTGAGGTAAAGGAGGACAACTGAAGGTGGGTACACTCCTGTTGAGCATCGATCCGTGGCCGTGGAAGGACATCTCTGCCATTGTGTTGGCGGTGAAAGAATCTTCTCTCGTCCATCTCATATGCATGTTGCAGCCATTGATAATACGGATATCCGATGGCGAGCGAATGAATACGCAAAGAGATAATAGAAAGAGAAAAGACGAGCATTTTTATTGGAGACAAGAGGCATTTGATTTGAGAAATGCGTTTTCGATGCTTTCATTTCTGCGGATGTTTTCTGAGCGCTGCCCGTTAATTATCATTCTGAGAATGGGTGTTCTACCCGCGTGCTGAACGGCAGGATGTGAGTGCGGCCACCAAAAGGTACATTAAATTTATCAGACGCAGAGTTTGTTTAAATTTGCTTTGTTTGACAGCTGTTTTCGTCGCATTCAACCATAGACGATATCTTCAGAGTACAGCTGAACAGTGCAAATGAAGCACTTTCAGTAATGATCTCGCCGTGCCGATCGCGCGCTGTTGCCGTCAGAGACGTTGGTCTCACAAGTTGGTTGCGGCGCTGCACTGCGAGCCTGAAAGTAATCCCTATTAGCCTTTATTTGTCAGAGCCCAATTTCCATAAAGCCGTGACATCGAAAATACGCGTTCCGGTCTATGATTATTGAGAAACAAAACTCAATTTCCCTTTTCGCCACGCCATCACATCTGAATGTACACAATGTATTCTGCGTACATTTTCTGTTGTGATCTATTCAATGAATTGAATGAACGGGATGCTGTCTCTTAGCTTGCACAGCAATCGCAAGCATTTCTCCTGAAATTGCGCCTTTAATAGCGTATTTATGCTCTGCTTCGTGCATCGCCAGGTGCGAGTGGATGACGACCGGACTCGGTCTTGGATCGATGCTTGGTGCTATGAAATATCAGCTTTTGTGCTCGCGCTCGGTCCGAATTGCTGTTTTAATGCGTACGTTTCTGCATACTTTACGTTTCCGAGTCGGCTGAGGTTAACCTTCTTTGTTTATGGCTTTTGTTCCACCGAATCATTTCTGTTCTTAATTTCGCATATTTGAGCGCAACGAATGCCTCGCACTGTGTCCTGATCCTCGTGTTTACTCTGCTCGCGATGTGATGCCATCGTAGCGCTTGTGAGCAATTTGCGCACACAATACTCGCAACGAGTTTGACATCCTCTTCGCTCTTTGCGCTCACCAATAATTTGGGGCTTAAGTTTTAATGTACATAAAAAATCATTTACTGATTACATTTATTCGCGTGAAGCGCTGATATTTGCCTTTTCGCTCCTATTCCATAGCTCAGCGAAAATGTTATCTCGCATCCCATTGTCTCTACGCCTTTGCAGTTCGCTGTTAATCACAGCCGTGAATTGCTTCTCTGAAGGAGACAAGAAATTAAGAGCGACGAACTCATTTTCCATCGTTGACTTTATTATTATTAAATATTATCGCCTTTTTCAATCTCTTTCTTAAAGGATTAAAAACGCTGTCGAAACGCGTTTTCTGCGCTACAGTTGAACGCAGCGATAAGCGCACCGTTAGTTTGTTAACTGATGCAGTCCAAACTCGAGATTGATCACTGCGTTTTCCTCTCTCTCGCTTTCTCCCGCTCATCCTTACCCCACATTAATGCACTTCTTTTCTTTAATGAGATTTGATTAATTAACCGAACACGCGTTGATTTCGCATCAAACCACTTGCGAAGCGGGAGAACTTTTTCTGCGTTCACACGTTTAAAACACAATTAATCCACTTTCGTCTTTTCACTTTGCAGAGAGTTTTACTACATTCAAATGGAAAAATACGCTCGACAAGCAATCGGGGAAGGCATCAAGAATGCCGAAGATATTCAAGTGTCCAACGATTCCGAGTTGATACGTGTACTCAATTTACATTACAATAGGAATAATCATATCGAAGTGAGTGTAACGCTAATGCTTCGCTTTCCCTGTCGATCATTGATCGCATTGAATTGTAAACGCTGCTCTCTAATTGCTCAGGTGCCTGAACACTTCCGTTTCGTCGTCGAACAAACGCTACGCGAGTTTTTCAAAGCCGTGATGGCAAACAAAGATCAAGAACAGAGCTGGAAGAAAGCAATTTACAAAGTGATCGCGCGTCTCGACGACAATGTTCCGGAATACTTCAAATCACCCAATTTTTTAGAGCAATTGGAATGATAAGTGAATTGAAGCAATCTACTCGCTGTCGTCAGCAAATTGTACAGTTTTAAAGAAGAATCAATATTTAGAAACCCGTCCATCAATCGAATGGCTTAATGTAAACCGAAGAGGAATGCGAATGTGTCTTATATTATCAAACTGAAACAATTATTTGGTTTATTGTGTAAATGAGTGCCTTCTAATAGTTTCTTCTCTTCTGTTTCTCAAAAAAGAAGGACAAACACAATGAAAACGATATCACTGTTCTCACCGCAATCACTTTGGAGTCAATCAAGTTGAAACAATGGACACACACACACACATATCATAAAACAAGCGACCAAAGCAGACCGAAACGAAACATTATCAAAATGTGTAACTTAAGTCGAACACTAGTCCGGTGTCTTTTGGTAGAGAGACATTTTAAGAATAGTTAATTTAATTTTATTTTAGTAGCTTTCGCGGAAGCTATTAAAAGCGAAACAAACGATGAGTGAACTCACTAGTCGCTCACTAATCGCGTTGGTCGAGCGACGCTCTCGCTCGCACCGTCGACCCACGGACGATCGTCCCATCGAATTTCATCAACTTATTAATTAATATAATTATACGTGTACAGTATTATCGATACAAAGAATACAGAAGCCCCTTGCTCGAAAAGCAGTTAGAATTGCACGTTGTTTGTACATATTGCATGTCTTTTTCAAACGAACAAAACTGCCTTTAAACGAACGGATAAAACGCTTTTTCTCAATCTCTCCCCTTTCATAGAGTATTTCAATGTTTACTAATATTTTAAGAGATAAACTATGCATTATATATATAAATACATAAAGAACGGTATAAATATATATGAAAACACGCATTCTTCCCAATTATTTATATCAAAATGCTGAACGTGTGACGTAATGATTCGAGTTTATTTTACTAACTGGAGAAGTGAGCAAATTTCATTTAAGTTTTTTTTTTTAGAATTAATATTTGCGTTCGTAACGCCCGAAAGCGACGCGTGACGATTATTCGGCTAGTAGACCAAAGTTATATGATGTACATATAAATTATGATCACGCTTAACTACCTTCTCTCTGATTTCGTCTTTTCACTTCTTTCTCACTCCAAGAACAAACTTATCGCTCTTATTTAGTGTTCATTATGTCACATATCAAATCGAAGCAAAACGAATCGTTTCGTTATTATCACACAAGCGGAAACAAAAAACATACGACACATTCCTCTTCGACTTGCAGAGAAACAATTCGCAAAATTGTTGTTTGTTTTCTTTCTTTTACACGCCGAACTAGTCATTTTTAAATTATAAATTTTTTTTTGTAATAACCTAGTGTATTATTTAAATTTCATCATTCCAAAATGCAAACTTTTTGTTGATCATTCGTGAAGGAAATGGAGTATTCTACGAGTACAGAGTGTTGTGAGTCCAAAAATTGTGGTGTGTGCGGACTACACTCAACAAAACAAACATTTCGATCCACCGTTTCTTTTCATTTATTTCCACATTTGACGAAACATTGTTGAAGACGAAGACATTGCAGCTTTTTGTGGTCGAAACGAAAGCTTGTTCAATGTGTTCGAAGAATACACGAATTTGCATGTTTCTAGATTTGGTCGGTTTGGAACCAAATGAATCTCTTGAAATTGAAATGAGTTGTTTCTAAATGAGGAGATCGTTTGTTGAGTGAAGAAGCATATTGCAACTGATACAAGAGCTCCTTTTCGTTTGTAGGCAAAAGCACAAAAAAACTTTGTTGTAAGATGATTAAACAAATATCTTCCCCTTTTCGCTGTTTGCACAATGATTAAATAATGTATTGAAGCTCTTTTTTGTATCGATACCAGTCATTTACCCAATTTTTTGTGCACACCTCAATGGGACCATTGATATGTACACCGTGTGATTATATTATCTCGTCTTATGAAAGTAATGTTTTAATTATAACAAAGTTAATTATGCATATTTAATAAAGAATATTGAGTAATGTATCCAAATCTTGTTTCATTTTTCCGATTCTTGGCCATTTCGATCGAATCATTCAGCTTCAGTCAACAGCCAGACGATGCATTCACATCGACAATTTTCAAATTACCACAACTTTCAAAATAATCTTCAAATTTCTTCCCGAAACTCAAATTTCACCACTTTTCTGAACAAAGTTCATCAAGGGTCATTTATGTCTGTGGCATCATTTTACTTGGAAGCTCGAATGAAATACTGTTGAGAAATGCATGGAACATTGTTTTTTAAAATAAAATTCATTTTGTTTGTGCAAGAGCTTTTCGCTGCAAAATACATATGTTCAGTTTTTTTTTTCGTTCTAGCCAAACAATTTGAAGCAAACAAGTATTTTCGTAAGCAATTTTTTATTTGGATTAATTTAAAAACAACTGTGTTACATCATCATTTGCAAATAATGTTTAGCCCATGTTTTAAAGTTGTAAAAATGCTTCAAAATTTTCAGCACAGCCATTACTGAAACCATTATCAAGTGAACAGCTTTTTTTGCCGAGCTTGATTTTACGGTGGTACAGATGTAGAATATTGTAAACTTATGTAAAGTAAAAGTATCCGGGTAAACCTGTACTCTCAATTATTCTCATCACTAGGCAGAAGATTCGCTCACAGAATCCATTTTTTTATTCTGCTTTTATTGCACTACTCTAGACAAAAAAAGTCTGTAGCGAAGTTACTTTACTTTGAGCGAAACTTGTTTGGTTCAGAACAGTAGAACAAAAAACTGATTAAAAAGCCGAATCACTGATTCTTCGATACTCAATGTTCTCTCGAAAACGATTGAAAATATGAAAAAGACGTGCTGAGATAAATGCGAAAATAGAGCGAATTTAGAAATAAAACAAACGATAAGTCATTGTGCAGTATACTCGGAAAAATAAATGTTAACCGATAGAAAAATTTTATCGCTTTCACGTTGAGTCAATCAATCAAAAAATCAATAAATTACACGCTAACTGGCTTAATAACGAGTATAAAAAAGTTAATGTCCCTAAAATGTGTAAAATTTAATTGGGTTTAGCGGTAGTGAAATCATTGATTTTACTTATTTTACGCAAATCGAAAACATTTCGAACATGATGTTAGATAATTTTTTGCGAGTTTGTCTCATCAACAGGATGCGTAATTTCAACTAACAAACTAGGTAATTCCTAAAATTTTTGCGATTTTATTACGCTTTATAAAAAATTTGTAATTTCCACTTTTAAATTTACATTTCATAAATAAATCATTTCTTGAAATTTGACTTTTTTCATCTTTGTTTGCCCTAGACAAATTTTATAAAAATAATCAAAATAAACAAATTCGTTGCTATCTTTGTCATTCAAAGCCCGTTTTTCAGTAGATTTTTGCTGAGAAGATAGCAAATTAATTTGAACAAACTGTAGAAATTAAGCGTTTTACTCTTAATAGTTGATTCATTAATAATTATAAATTAAGAATTAATTAAATGCCCAAATACCAAATCATAAGTTTTAAACAAAAGCTTTACTAAATGTTTGTTTTTCGCGATCAAAAATATTTAATTTTTTAGCTTTCTTCTTTTCAAATTAAAACTAAAAATAATTTGCTTAAGAGATGAACTTAAACAAATGAGCTGAAAAACATGATGATGTTTGCCTTCTTGCACCATTGATAATAACTTAAAAATTGTTCCTCTACTTACGAATAATCGCTAAATTGTGTAACATCGTTCGAGATTCAATAGTGGTGATATTTTATTTTGCTTAATTAGGTAAATTAAATGCGGTTTAACTTAAATTTTTCAACATTTTTTTTCACATAGCATTAAACTACTTTTAAAATTGTACCGTAAATGACACTATCAAGGAAACTACTTTTTTGCCCGCTCCTGATCTCAATGAAACTTGTTATACAGCTAGAGCTTCACTTGTATTAAGAATTACTCAATCGTAGGTGCGAATTTTGCGCATGAAGCAAGTTATTTGTGTGAAAACTTAAACATTAAGTCTATAGAGAAAAATTTTGTTTTTTCGATTGCACGCTTAAATCTTAACTGATTTTCACCGGTTTATTTAAAATGTTAAAACTCATTATGCGCTAGGTATAATTGTTTTTATATCTATTATTATTAATGTTAAAACATTTCAAAAGCAATTTCTCAGTGCTTTGACACAGAGTTATGAGAAATCTTTCATAAAAGAGCAGTTGAATAGTACTTTCATATAAAACAAACCGAGTGAAAATTGGTTGAGATTTAGCTCGCAATCGAAAAAAAAACAAAATTTTTCTTCATAGACTTAATGTTGAAGTTTGCACGAGTAAAATTCGCACCTAAGATGGGGATAATTCTTAATACACACATGAAGATCTAATTGTATACAAAGTTTTATTTAAATCGAGATAAGGCATAAAAAGCAGTTTCCTTGTGAGAACAATTTTTTCAAATGGTCTAATCAAACGAGTCAAAATTTTAAAAATTGAAATTAAAATGGAGATTCAATGGTTGAGTTCATTTTTCCGTTTCTTAGACTGATGATAAAGCAAGAGGCGAAATGAAAAGTTGTCCCCTTAAAAGCTGCATTCCATACGATCATCAAAAAGATTTTTGCGCGAAAAACAAACTGAGAAAAACTAAATTTTAATCATTTAAAAAGTCAAGTTAAAGTTGTAGAGCAATCTGATTGAAGTGAAGAAGTTGTTACTTTGAGTATTGGTTGCACGAAAGAAAACTTCATCACTTTTACATTTTGCAAACATTTTCATCCTCAAAGCGAAACCCTTTTCGGAGTTATATAATACACGCAGTGCTTTGAGAGGTTGCATTTTACTCATTTATGATCAGTCAGTAAATTTAGTTTTACAAGTGAATCATTTCATTGATCAATCGCTAAAAATTTTAAAAAATTGGATCACTATGAAATTGTTGGATAAAACGCAAGACATAAAAATTGAAACTTGATTTAATGTTCACAGATAACGAGAAATTTGAACGATTTCCAAAATTGTTTGATAATTCGATGAAATAGGCTTAACTTAATCCATCTTTAAAGATGCTACTTTGATTTTTGATGCCTCGCCGGTTTCAATTTCAAAATGTGTAAAATAAAAGGTGTGAAATTGGTTTCATTGACTTTTTTGACTACCTCTATAAAATTCATATTTTATCGGATTTAAATTTGTTTTTAATATATGTAAGAATCACTTTAAAGAATTGTACCTTGAATAATCAGAGTTATAACTCAATTGGCAAAACTGATGAAAACGTTGACTCTTGCATTGCATTAATCGATGATTTGTTTCTTAATCATTCATTGTTGTGATATTTATTTTAAGTAAACAGCAAACTTATGACAAGAGTATTTTAAAGCATATTTAGAAGAGTATTTTGAATTTTGAAAAATTTATACGAGCATGAATTTTCTGAGTTTCTCCGCACGAAAATAAACGCCACTTGTAATTTTTTGTTGCAGGATTTTAGCATCATAAATAAGTTACTTTAATCAACTTTGAGTTTTGTATATTTTTCAACTTTCTCAGTTATTCTTAAAATACTTAATATTGCGCTTGATCTGCTTCTAATGGTAATTCAGTCAAATTTTTTCGATTTTTTTTTGTCTCAAAGAAATTTTGCTTGATATTTAGATGTAAGTTTTCCTTCAGATCACAATTTAAAATTTCATTTAAAAATAAAACCTCAAAATAAAAATTAAATTATTTATATTAATTTCTTATTAAAATTCTCAGTTACTATTCTTAAAAGAACAAAATTTCTTTTAAATTATTTATAAACTTCTTTATTTTTTCGAAATTATTTTTTTAAATAATTTTATTGATCTAAACTATCATTCACCAAGCCGATAATGAAATTTAAATTTAAAATTTCACTTTCGAATGACAACCAATTTGATCAAATTAACTACTCTATCATTAAGTCCTCCATTAAAAATTAAAGTTATACATATGGCTTACGTAGCAAATTGACATGTACAACAAATTGAAAACTAGCAAACAAATAAAGTGTTTAAACTTTAAATTTCAGTTCTGCATAAAATTTCTTATTCTTGCAGAAGTAAATAAAGAAAAGCCTTTGAAAATATGAACTTTTAACATTTCTGCATAAAAATAAATTATCAAAAGTTGTTTATATGTTTTTATCCCTTTTTTATTACTCGGATGATTAATTTTGCGAAAAGCTCTTTTATCAAATTTTATGAATTTTGTTACTTAAAAAGCTACATTTTTAGAATAAATTATATTTTTGATAATGGTATGCAGTAGAGCTGTTTGTGGTATTGGGACGGTAGTGGCAGGTGCATTTCCCCTTTCACTCCATGGAAGGAGATCAAGACCAATGGAAATGGCATTGGAGCGGGAGAATAATTGGTGGGAGAAGCACAGTTAAAATATCGATCGTCTAAAAAATATGCATAAAAGTTTGTTTGACAATAAGTTGTAGTTTATGGAGCCAAACAGTTATAGGACGGGGACCAGGACGGATACAAAGATTTAAGGATGTCATAACAGGAGAACTATCCTGAAAAAACCGGTACATAAACGCAAATTGCTCTCCGACATCCGAGGAGTGAATGATGCACATTGAAACTTTACTTCCAGTCTCAAACTTTCAAGCTTTTTGAAAGCTTGGACATAATAAAGTGAAGCTTCTAACTTCCACCTGATACTTGTAACTAAACTAAAGTTGAAAAAGCATCGGAATCAGGCTTGAAAAACGATTACGTCTATGGAGATTGTAATAGTTCGGGAAGCGTTAGGGTTTCGCCAAAAGGTTACGACCTGACGTCCGCTTAGAGTTTCGAGAAACTGTTTTACGAATCGCGGTTGCGAATTTCCTGCGGGACGTGTCTTGTCTGGAAACTACGAATTCGCAAGCGGGTTTTACAGGTCTCGGTTACGAATTTTTTGGGATTCGCTATCTTGAGTAGTTGACAGACAAAATTCTCCACTTATTAGAATGTTAATTAAGTGATAATAGCAGAAGCAACCAAACGATAAAAATTAAATGTAAATCTAATGAGATTTTTTAAATTCGTGTTCGAGTCTAAGCGCTCTTGAATGTGAAAGACAAAAACAACGCATGGCCTGTTTAGCGCAAAAACAATTTTTAAACTTCAGCTATGAGCTTGGAGTGCGATTAGTCTATCTTGTAATGCTGCTTATCAAAATTATTTCTAATCATTCATTTTTTATGAATAATTGGCTTATCTGAAAAGTTGAATTCAATTTTATCGAATTTTAAACATACCTTAAAACAATTTTCTGATATAATCGTGACAATTGCCACTGAATTCATAATGTTCGCTGTAGAGACTTGAGAAAATATTTCTAAAACATATAAAACATTCGGTTCTAAGCAATTAAAAGTGATTTTCATTTTAGTTTGCATTAATTGTTCATGAAAAGATAAGCAAGAATTGAAGTGTTAATATGAAAAATCAAAATTTGTCACTCTATAATTAGAATGAAAAGCTTGTAACCTACTTTGTTATAATCAATTACTTTTGAGCAATAAGCTCTTACAAAAGTTCGCACAGTTTTTAAATTAGAAATGTCATCAAAATGAATTTTGTTTTTATGCATGCACCTTAATAAGTGATCTTCATGCTATCGAAGCGATTACGAGAGAGCAGAATCTATTGCGAATAAGGAAAGCATGAGCGTAATTACATATTCCTTAATACTCATGAATATGATTCGAGTGTGAAATCACTTTTCTCACTCGCTTCACACTTTATATTAAGAGCGAGTCTAATGAGCATTCGAACAAATTGCATCACGTTGGCCTTACTTATGCTACTTGAAACTGATTTCGTGATCTTCTGAAACTGGTTGCTTACGATATTTCTAAGAAAAGCATGATTTTGAACAATATGCGCTCATTCTTGCAAATCACTTTTTTTTATTGAATTCATTGATTAAATCGAGTTAAAAATGAAAAATTAGTGAGAAAAACACATTAACGACTTTATTTTTTCTGTATCTAATTTTTGAAATCAAAACATGTTCAAATCTTTGAATTGGGAAACGCTCTTTGATAAATTTTTTAAAGTCATACTCGTTTTCAGTGCCATGCGGAATCATATTTTTCAATTTTATTGATGTTCATCAAAAACTACTCAACTTTCATGAGGCGATAAATTAACTCTTTCATTTTTTAGCGTTGATTTTTTACCAAAAAATTTTCTGAAATAGCGTTCACCACATGCTTATGAGTGCATCTTAAATCTGATTTCAATGATAGAGCTAAAAAAATTTCATTTTTCATTCATAAAGTATACACTGAATCATTGACATTTCCTGTCTCAATTAACGAGCGAAATTTTTTTTAACTTGCACAGAGCTTTTAGAAATTGTTAATGGCTAAAACCAAGTAGGTAGTTAAACTTCAAACGTTTCAAAAAACTTGTGAGCATTTTTGAAGATTGTTGAGATTAAAGTTGCTCGTTTTGCGGTTTAGATGAGTGAAAATAAAATTATTTCAAAAATAATGAACTCGCGTTAAGTTCGCGAAATGCAGCAAAAAATTTAATTCTTCAGACTTTCAGCTCGTAATTTACGCAAAGGTCAACGCGATAAAAGTTTCTTCACTTCGAAAGTAAAAATGATAAGTCGCGAGAGTTTGAGGCAGATTGAGCATTAAACGTGCTGTGATTTAAGCGATACTTGAGAAAGCAATTTTCACTCTCGACTAGTATTAAGTAACAAGAAAAAGTTCCGCAAAACGACTGAAAGTGTGACACTGTGACTTAAGAGAAAAGCAAGCTCTGCAAATACGTGAGCATTATTGAACAAATGTGTGTTAACATAAAATTAACTATGAAACGAATGCGAAACACGAAAAACTGAGCGAAATTGCGAGTTATAATTGCGTGAAAAGCGAGAAAAGTGTGCGCTTTTGTGATTGCTTAATGAGGTTAGAGCAAAAGTGAGCTGAAGAACTTAGAATCGCCTGATTGCGCGACTCGATGCAATTGCGATGACGAACTTTCCATTTCCGTGCCGCTTTTTTTCTGTGTTTCTGTTTCGCAATGACGTTACTCACAATTGTGGAAATAATTGCAAACGATGGCCGGGATCACTCCGAACAAGATTTGCATAAACTGGAACGTGCAAAAGTGGGAAAGTTCTAAATTCGAGAGTCAAGTTTTCAATTAAAAGCGGCGAAATGAACGAAAGCAGGAAACAGAGCGAGAAAAGTGGTCGTTCGGATGAAGGATGCGAAGAGGACACTCGCCTCGATGCGTTCAGCCGTGCGACGGGAGGCAGAGGCGAACAGTGAGCGGATTGTTGCGCGGCTTCGCGACCGAAACGGAGGTCAAACGAACGGGGCTCGCGATCGGCGCGCGGATAGGTGCGCTGCTCGAGATACGTGTGCAGCGCGTGTGCGCAGGCGTCGAGTGGTGGCCATTGTTGAAGCAAAGCGAACGCAGAATGAATGTGTGCTTTAAACAGGCTTAATTCGAGTGAATTTCGCGTCGAAACGATCTCAAAACTCGAACGCGTCCGTCGTTCACTCGCCGATCGCTGCTCGCCTTGCATTTCGTTCGCCCTCCGAATCTCAGTGCCGCGCGACGCGAGTGAAACATGGCAAACGTAAGGGCGGAGATTCTAGCCGCGAGCAGATCGCGGACGGGATGGCAGCGGCAGGTTTCGCTGCCGACCGCCGAGCGAAGCAAACCCATCGAGACGCTGCGTATGAGTTTCGAAGAGAAGTCCACTTTCGAGCAGAGCAATGGCACCGTCGGTCACAACCACCGGTCGCGAGAACCGATCAGAAGAATGGGTGCCAAAGTCAGTGCCATCGCGAATATATTCCAATCGCTTTCGCCTCCGCCACCGGGTGTCAACGATGGCAAGTCGGCCAAATCTTCCGTCTCTGTAAATAGCATCGAAACTCGCAAATTACCAGCTTTCGAGAAACGCAACTCGCTTTCGATCGATTCGACCGATTCACCTGTCAAATCGCCGACTCCTGGCAATGTCGACAAGAAACGGCCCTCTTCCTTCATCTTTGAAACAAAACGCAGCGCTTCATTTCTCGAAACAAACGACGACCGCAAAACATCTGATGGCAGAGAATCTGTAAATCCAATCTCGAAGCAATTTTCTAAATCGTCTCCAACCCTCGACACTATGGATTCTTCATCGCCCAGCAGTAACTCTCAAGTCACTGACGGAACGGAAGAGATAAGTGTTATCTCGAATGACATAGAAAAGAAAGCCGAAACTTGCTTTAAAATCAATCGAACAGAAAGTCGTGTGAATCGTTTCAATAATGCAAAAGCCGTATTTGAAAGATTGCAAAAAGAAAATAAGTGTAAAAGTATTGAGAGTAGTGTAACGAATGGGATTGAAAAGGTTCAGCAAATATCAGTAGGAAACCAAATCAGTGCCAAATCTAAATTCTCTAAAGTTTGCAGTGACGAAGAAAGTAAAACTATTTTAAATAAATCGACAGTCGACGAGTGCAAAGTGTACAAAAATGACGCTAAATGCGGAACGAAACAAGTAATTAAAGACGACGGTATACTTCATGAGAGTGACGTAGTTGTAAATGGATCGCAGGAACAGTCAGCTATAGTTCGCGAAGAGGCGAATGAAAACATGGTACAAACGTCTATAGAAACAAACTGTTTAAAAGAATGTGAAGAAAGCAGTAAACAGAATCCTCCATTACCTCAAAGACCTTCAAAGATAACTCATATTCAAAGCAAGTCGTCAAATGCAATCCCGCAGCAAAATTTAGCAAACGCTAACCAAAGTATAACACATTCCAGCGTCAACAACGCAAACAAAAACAATGAAACAAAAAGGCTAAACAACTCGGTGAATAAACGCTCGCCAAAAGAGGAATTAATTGATAAAATGATTTCTGAAATCGCAGAGGACAGTCAAAATTCGACGCAAACTTCGAAGAAAATAGACGACACCAGAGAACTTCACGATCTTAGTGCTTGTGACACGTCCGGAATACCGGATATACTCGATTTTGACGAATGCTTTCAAGGTGTTGAAATGATGACGGAAGAAGAAGCCGCAAAACTGCTCAGTAGGCATTCGTGGAGCGATTTGTTGAAAGAAGAAAGCGAAGCTGTTTCATCGAAAACAGACTTGGATGAGAAAAAAGCTCATTCCGAGAAAGCCGAAGAGAAAGAATTTTTAAAACCGGAAGAAGTAATCACAATTAACGAAGATAGCGGAGAAGATTATGATGAAGTTTACGGCGGGGAAGCGTCTGCTGAGGGAGATTTGCAATCGACATGTGGCGAAACTAGTATTATGTTTGGTGATGTCGAATATCACATGCTTCCCGATGGTCATTACTATATCGAAAAGCCTGGTTTAATCGAAGACAGCGATGAAGATGAAGAAAGTGTCTCAGTTTTTCTAAGTCCAGTACCGCCGAAGAAACGCAGCAAAGTTAAATTCAGCAGCAATCCAATAAAGGTGTTCTCTACTCACTCTATCGATGACTATGATCGTCGCAATGAAGACATTGATCCTGTTGCTGCTTCTGCAGAATACGAACTTGAGAAGCGTATCGAAAAAATGGACGTTTTTCCGGTACATTTAGAAAAAGGACCTGATGGTTTAGGATTAAGCATTATCGGGATGGGAGTGGGAGCCGATGCTGGTCTAGAGAAATTAGGCATTTTTGTGAAGACAATTACAGAAAACGGTGCGGCACACAAAGATGGCAGGTAAACGTTGTTTCATTTCTTCAAAGCTTTCAATGAAGATCGAAGTAAAATCAAAGCAATTTCACGGTTCAAAGTGATTGCAAAACACGCTTTACAAAAAGTGATTAAGTCGCAAATCTGGCTACAAAAAAGTAGCTATTTTTGCTCGAAGCGCACTGCAGTTTTGCTTTTCTTTTTTGATGGTATGTTATGTGATCTTTTGCCTTTTTTAAGAATCAAAGTCAACGATCAAATAATTGAAGTCGATGGCAAATCTCTGGTTGGTGTCACTCAGGCGTACGCTGCCTCAGTGCTAAGAGGAACGCAAGGAAAAGTGTCATTCGTGATTGGAAGAGAAAAGGACGCCGAAAACAGTGAAATCGCGCAACTTATAATGCAATCGATTCAAGCCGAGAAACAGCGTGAAAGCGAGCAACAAGCACCATACAGGGATCTACCGCAGTCTCCAGATCCTGAAACTGAGCCAGAATTGGATGAGAATGAGGGCGAAGCTCCTGCTTATAATTTTGGTGAAGAAGCGAACGATGAATTTGTTTGTAGTACAAAAGAGGAAAAAGAAGAAATCGACGATATCGAAACACTTAAAAAAGAAGTAATCGAGTGGCAGCAAAAATATTTACAAATAAAAGATGAGTTGATGAAACTCAAAGAGAAAACTGAAACTAAGTTCAGTGAAATGCAGAAACAGCTGGAAGAAGTGCAAAATCAGCTTCGCGAGAAAGAGCGACTTTTGCAAAGCTATAACGCAAATTGTTCATAGCTGTTCGTTTCGCGAACGATTCTTATAAATAGACTTCGGACAAATGCATCGAAGCATAAAACTATATCCTTATGGCATACAACGCAATTTAATTGCATAAAATGCATAGAAACAAATACACTGTGACCATTTTACAACTTTTAAATTTTTATAACTTCAATGCTTGTCAAAATTCGCTTGGGAATTTGATATTTGATTTAATATTTCATTCCATTCAAGCAAATGATCATTTTTATAAAACCACTTTGACAAAAAAATTATGAAATTTGGTTAGAATTATTGTTGTTTTGTTTATTTGAGTTTATGATCTGAATGAACTTATCTTTGTCCTCCAATTCATCTGCATCCGCTGAAGATGAAGAGAAATGAGACTCGAATGTTTTTTAAGATCGAAAAAATCAAAAGTTAGAGAAGTGGACTTTTTATCCAAGTTTTTTTAAGTAAAATATTCTTTAGGCATCTCACTTACAAGAAAATAGGCTTCGAATGCCATTTTTAGGTACACATAATTTAGAATTTTTTAAAGGATTTTTATAAAATTGTGAACATTCCATTAATGGTTTGATGGGTTAAGAAATATGTAATTCGTGTACTTGGTGTATTTTGTGTGATCGACCACAGAAATTCCTAATCTACAATTTAGAAACGGCACTTGTTTGCATTTGTAATTAAAATAAAGTAGAATCGCGTTTTGCATAATTTTGCGCATGAAGCACAAATGCATGATTTTAATTTAATTTATTGCATAAGTCCGAAGTCTACTTATAAATAAACGATTTTTTTTTTCAATGAAAAAAACGCAACTTTAGAAATGAGAAAACTGTTTTATATCTACGCATTCATTTTTTAATTTAATGAAAAATGTGTGAAATTTACTTTTTCGACAATTTTAAATGTAAGCTTTCCTTTTAAAACGTCTAATTAAATATCAACTATAAAATGAAAACTGATTTGTCGTCAGTTCAGGAGCACGCCATCGATAGGCAAAAGTGGCTTTTGCCGAAAGGTGTGACAAAAAAAAACAATGATCAAACCATATTCGTTTGAGCAACACGAAAAATTAATACGTCTACAAAACTCATTGATAATAGTTTGTCTCTAACGAAAATAAATCACAAGTCAACCTCGATCTGATCCTGAATACCTTGTATGGATGCGACGGCGGCCGACGTTTCATCTTCAAACTGATCGACCTTTTCGTCGCCTCCAACAACAAGCACACCTACAGCTTTGTCGCTGACAATCACCATATTGTCGCCTACTTCAAGATTCGTTTGTGGAATGATTATTGTCGACCCGATCTCGACTTTGGCGATACAAGTATCGCCTAATGCGTTCGTTTCCTTCACAGGTATTCCTTTGCCTTCAGTTTCACTAATTTCAGTTTCCTTCTCTTTCTGGTTGCAATTCGATGATTTTACGGTCGTTTTCTTTACCAATTCGACCACTTCTTTCAACTTTTCAACATCTCTTAAGATCTGCTTCTGATTCAAAAGCGCGCGTCGATTTTCTTCTTCCTTGGCGATCAGATCTTCTTTCAATTTGGCGAAACGTTTTCTAAAAGATTCACATTTTTCTAACAATTCCATTCTTTTTCGTTTCAACTTTTTTCTCTCCTCTATCTTTTGCATGTATTCTTTCTCGCGAATGTCATCTTTTCTCACTGATTTTAACTTAACCCTGCTACAGCGCGACACATTACCCTCTTCTTCGTCTTTTTCTTCTTGAAACTCATCATTAGAGCTGTCATTTTGACCGACTTCTTCATCCAAAGGCTTTTGCTTATCACATTTAGGGCATGGAACAGACATAGTTTTTGTGATATCGTCGATATTCGAAGCGCAAGTTGCATGGAAGAGACATCGACAATCCTTACAAAACATGACTGCATCCAAATCAGGATTACAGTGTTCATCGCAAACGAAGCAATTATTTGATACTTTCGAACACGATAAAGAACGACTACCGGACGATATGGTTACTGATGAGGAATAATAATTGTTTGTAGGCTTTTCGGTAATTGTTTCTTTTGCTTTGTTACGATTTTGTTCGCTTACTCTTGGAACACGAGTTGCTGAACTTTGTAAAAAGTTTCGACTAGTTGAAGTCTTTGCTGAAGCTGCATTTGCAGCTGCAGCTAAAAGCATTCGCCTTTTCGCTCTTTTTGCTGCCATTTCCAAAGCAGTGATTCTTTTCGCTTCGATTGCAGCATTCGAGAATTGTGGATTTGCAGTAGTTCTCCTCTTGCGTTCACATTTCTTATTTTGAATTTCACTCAGAGCTTCTTTCGTAACTAAACCAAGCGCTGCTAAAAAACTTTCTTTCCTCTTAGGCTCTGGAATTTTAAGCTCTTCTTGTTGGGCCTTTGCATGTTGTTCCTTCAGAAGCATTTGATAGCGCGTCATGTATTGCTGCTGTTGCAAACTCGCAGTGTTATTCTGTAAAGTAACACTATTGTTGTAGGATTTGTTTGAGGCTAGAAGTGATTTGAAGTTACTACTATTGTTCGAATTGCTGTTGCCACCATTATTCGACGGACTTTTCGATTCTACTTTTCGTAATAGAGAATTGCTGTTTGCAGCACTGGTCGCCAAACGAGCTCCGCCACCGGGAGTTGGAACAACAAGTATCTGCTGGTGTTGGTTCTGTTTCTTGGCCGTAGCCGCGGCAGCAGATACAGGAACTAATAATTTCGTTTGACCAGAAATTGTTCGGACAGCTAATGCTGGTTGAGGTAATTTCTTGTTGCCAGAGCTATTGTTGTTGCTATTGTTGCTGTTACTACTGTTATTGTTGTTATTATCGCCTTTAGAAATCAAGAAAGACTTTTTCGTTGGAGTTTGTGGAAGCGCGACTTGTGTTTTTTGTGTTGATTGTATTTGTGGTTTTGTGTCGCCATTTGAAGTGATTTCAACTCTGCATTTTGTTTCGCTTTCTTTTCTCAAATTAGAAATGATAACTTTTTGCTTTTCGCCTAATTCTTGAATGTGCTGCTGTATACTCTTCAATTCACCTTTAAGTGAATCCTAAAAACGAATAAATAAAGAAGAGCCATTAAATAAAGCTGCGTTCGCACAAAGAGGCGATTTAATGTAACGCTTTTTCAAGTGATTTGCTGTAAACACACAAAAGTGCGTTGAAAATTTTAGAGATGCTTTTTTTACGAATAAAGCGAAAGGGACATAAAATTAAAGCTCAATTGAATGAAGATTGTTGCGGAATAATAATCAATACGGTTGTTATGTGACTAAAGGCGGGGCGATAAATAGTAAGTTTTAGTTACAACTCGTCGAAGAAATGCACGAAATTCGCGAAAAAGTATCGCTAACTTTTTGCATCTTCCGATATTTCCACGAGTAAACGAATAAAATGATTATCAAATGATAAAAACCGAAAACAACACTAACACAAACAAATCTGACAAAAGACTTAAGTTTTAAAGGAGTGCAGGCTTTTGAGAAGTCAGAAAGTAAGAATGCAATGGGCTCTCGATAAAAAGGGTCAAAGCAGCGATCGATGGAAAGCGAAAAGAAAAGTCAACGAAAACTCGGCAAAAGTAGAGAAGTTGTTGCTTTCGTCGAGCATTTCGTCGAAGGATGGCGAACGAAGAGATATTCGACTGTTGTCGAGCATTGAAAAGTTTGCTGACTTACGTTCGGTTCTTGACGCATTTTGACGAGAATCAACTGCAAATGAAAGCGAAGAAAACTACGGTTAATGGCGAAAGCAGAATGGAACTCGGTACCTGATGCTTGTGAATAGCTTTCTTCAACTCATTTTGAACGCACTCTAATTCACGATTGCTTTCGAGAGTAGCCGTCATCTTCATTGCACGCCAGGAGCAAACGATCGTTCGTCTGTAAAGTACATTCGACGTTCGAAATAAGAAGTTTTGTCGTTCGCTTTGCTTTCGCCAAAACACGACTACAGTTTCGCGGTTTCGCGAACTTTGTTTCGCAACGATTATTTTGCGATCGCAGACTGCTTCGCGGCAAAACCAGCGATCGACGGTCGGACAGAAGCGCAGTGCTCGACTGCGGCAAAGTGAGCAAAGCGTAGTGTCGAGTTTTCGGCGATTTGAGGGCAGAAAAGTGCGAAAAGGCGAAACGAGCGATCGAAAAGAGGAGAACTGTGCGAAGATCAAAAGCGAAGTATAATGTTATTTGAGAGCGGTTACAAGCGGCGAGCGTCCGCCCGCCGCTCGCAACGCGATCGCCGCGTTCAGCGGTAGTTTACTTTGCCGTTCGTCCGCCCGCCGCCACTCAAAGCGCTGTACGCACACTTTGTACACACTTCGCGAGCGCAGCGCTCTCAAACAAAGTGCGACAAAAGTTACTCGCGAGCAGCGAGCGAACGCTGCCCCTTCAAGGCTCTCTCCTCCGTCGCACGCGTCCGCCGCCGTCGCGCCGCGCTCGCGCCGTCCGCTGCCCCCGACGCGGCCGCCCCTATTTCGGGCACTGCTTTCCGCACTTCTTCGCGTTTTCGCCTCGTTTTCGCGCCGCGAGACGCCCGAATCCGCTCTCGGGTCGCAACTCGATTCGCTGCACAACTTTGCTTCGCTCTTTCGCTGTACTCACATTTCGTCATTTTCCACTATTCTGCAATCATTTTTCGTAACTCTTGTTTTCGAAACACTTTACTTTCGAAAAGTAAACAAAAAACACGCAAGTTTTGCTCTTCGCTTCGAAACAATTTCGAAAAGTGAAAAGCGGCGAAAAGTGAAAGTATACACAAAATGACAGCGAATCGAAAAAGAATTTTCAGAAAAACGTAAACTGCGAAACTTGACGCGAACAGTGAAAACTTACTTGTTTTGGAATCGGCTTTTTGCTCACGTTTAGGAAGCAAATGACGAAATGGACGAGTTGTGAACGAAAGAAAGTGCTTTTTGCGCTTTCGACGAGCGGTGAAAAAGGCGATTTTTTGAGAAAAGAAAAGCAAAGAAAAAATTGAGACTCCGTTAAAACACGAAATCGATTGTTTCACATTCAACGCGATTGTCGATTGTTGACGCCGTCACTGTTGGATGTGAGTGACGGCGAGAGTTTCGAAACGCGGCTTTTCAAATTTAAATTCGTTTCTTATTTTTAAGCGTTTCCACAAATCGCCAAATTTATGCTTTTAGGCAGCGCACTGTGCTCGTTCACTTCTCGCTCCTCAATGAACTCAGCATCATTTTGCTTTGCTTTTCGCTCTTTTTACACTTTCAAATCTATTTTATTTATTTTCGTTCAAATATTTTCTCAAATTACGATAAAAATCAGTTATAATTCACATAAAAATATTTCATAAAACTTGCACATTCTCTTAAATCACTTTCTATCTGTTTAAATTTTTAAAATCAAACTCAGTTTTAATTGCTTGTTTTAACGCTTCAACACATCTTAAGTGAAATTAGTCGCATCAAGAAGTGGTTAGAAGCATATTCATTAGAAAGCGAATTTCGCATCGTTCATTCAAAAAACATTTTCAAAAACGTCATTTTGAAATTTTACGATTTAAATTTGCTATTAATTAACAAACAAACAAACAAAAAAATTGGCGACAATTTTGCGCTGAATTTTAAATTACAACTTTAATGAAAAACTTTAAACAAAACAAATATGCCCTTTTGAAGAGCAAAAGTACAAAAAAGCTTCTTCTATGCGATTATTTAACTACTCACATCGCTTCATTTCACATCACAGTTTAACTAAAAACATTTTTAATGAAAAAAATTTTTATATAACTAATTTAATATTCAAAATATTAAAACTAAAACATCTAAATTTTTACTTTTACGAATTAGTAGAAACTTAAAATATTCATTGGTAGGAATTATAAAAATTAAATATTTATTTTATTACAGGAGCTTCTTTTTGTTTATTTTACGAGAAAAATAAATTACTCATAGGAATTTAATGATTCAATATTTTGTTTTTACGTTTTGAAGGCAGTTTTTGTTATCTGAAGGGCAATCAAAAGTTATATTCATTTGCAAGTAATGTTTTACGATTTTCGCAATACTATATGAGCAGTGAAAACTAACGTAACTTTGTCACAGTTTTATATCTTGATCATTTTTAAAGTATTTGAAAATAGATATTTAAATATATTTTGTACAGTCAACGACAATGTTCTGTGGTAATTTTCATTAAATTTATCGGTTTTATGAATAAGATAGCAAAACATTCTATCATTGAGTGTACAAAAAAAAACGTAAAATAAGTTTTACTCCTCTTCCGATTTAATTGAAACTATGTATATAGAGTATATATATCTAAACCTCAATGTTAGTATTAAAGTAATACTCGAACGCTTTGAAAATTTACAAATACAATAATGCTTTGCTAATTATTATTCCCTTGCA
The DNA here is from genome assembly GCA_003675995.1 of Dinothrombium tinctorium. Classification (NCBI taxonomy): domain Eukaryota; kingdom Metazoa; phylum Arthropoda; class Arachnida; order Trombidiformes; family Trombidiidae; genus Dinothrombium; species Dinothrombium tinctorium. The sequence continues at coordinate 3,387 of NCKU01000011.1, read as the reverse complement.
AACTATGCTGAATCTGAGTTGATTAAATTTCAGGAAAGCTTATCTAACTATAATAAAAATTTTATATTATTGTTAGATAAATCTGTCGAAATAAAAGTATTTAGTTAAGTCCAATAAAAAAAAATTTTTAGGAACAATTTTCAACCGACTTTATGAGGTTGTTTTGAAAGAAATAATTTTTTTCTAAGCTAGATTAGAATTAAAATTTTTCTATTTAAATTTCTATTTTCAGTAATTTTGTGAATTATTTTCGAATCAATATTATAAATAAGCAATTGAAAACTAATTTAAGTATTCTTTGTTAAAAGCAAATAAAGATTAGATAACTTTTTGCAGAAGCTTGATTTTATACTGATTTTTAATTATTTTCACAATGTTAAAATAAGTCACTTCATTCATGAAATCGACCAAAAAGTAAAGCAATGATTTTGTCAATTGAATAAAAATGATATTTTGAGACCAACAAAGATTAGATTAAAAATTTCCATTTTTCATTCGGAAAAATTATGCGAAAAATAATTTTGCATTCTTCCGTTTTTTCAAGCATATCGCAAAATAGAAACAAATGTTCTCATGAAAACTTCCTAACATATAAGTTCACAGCTTTCTTATCAAGATTTTGTTTAAATTTATAATATTTTGATAAAGATGATTTTCGTTACAATGTATTCAAAGCTTAATCAAAATATTTCTAAAGGCTGGAGTGTTAAAAATTTCGAAAATTTAGGCAACTATATGATTTTAAATTTATTATCTTTAATAGCAATTACTATGAGTTTTTTATTATATTATTTTGAGCAAGTTTCCATTTTGTAAATAAAACATTGCATAGAGAGAAAGAGAAAGAGAGAGAGAGAGAGAGAGAGAAAGAAAGAGAGAGAGAGAGAGATAGATAGATTCTGTTCAAAGAAGTGTTTCTTTTCACAAAAAATGTTGAAAATTTTACTCAATTTGCTCTTTACAAGATTAAACTTAATTTTATCCATAGTTGTAGAGTAAGCAGAGAAGCTTACAAGGAAGCTTCTTTTCTTGTAATCCCGATTTCAATGCAATTAAGTATGTAGATAGAGCTTCATGTGTGTGTGTGTATTAAGAATTACTCCCATCATAGATGCGAATTTTGAACGCGAAGTAAATAACTCGCGTGCAAATTTTAACATTAAGACAAAATGGAGGAAAATTTTGTTTTTTCATTGCGGGCCGAAATTAAAGCCGATTTTTAACCAGTTTGTTTTAAATGAAAATACTTTTCAATTATTATCTTATGATAGACATCTGGTAATTTTGATTACCAAAGGTGATTTAACATGAATGACAATTGATGTAAAAATAAAAATATGTAGCAAAAAATTGAGTTATTTAAAACAAACCGGGTAAAAATCGGTTGAAATTTCGGCTCGCGATAAAAAACAAATTTTTTCGCCATAGACTTAATGTTAAAATTTGCACCCGAGTAATTTGCTTCACGCGCAAAATTCGCACCGATGATGGGGCAATTATTAATACACACATGGTATTCTATCTACCTATTAAGTTCCATTGAAATAGAAATCGGGTAAGAAAAATAGATTCCTTGTTTGCTCAAAAATAAGCATATTAACCTAATAAATTCAGCAGAAATCAAATAAATTCAGTGTAAAAGTCGAATATCGTAAAATGTTTATTAAATACTTACTTTTTACAAGCGTATCTATACATACAAACGTATTTTTATAAAAAAATTTCTCTTTCAATCCTTTGATTCGATTGAATTCTTTGAATAAATTACAGAAGCTAGCTTAGATAATAGTATGGGCAAAAATTTAAAACAAAATTAATTCATGGTGCGGGTTTAAAAAGTTGCTTTTACTGGTAGATATTTTCTCTTAAATAAAATTTTAATTTTTGATGAATTTTCTTTTAAATTTTAAATAAAAAGTTTTAAATCGAAAGAAATTAAGAAATGAAAAAGTGGCTAAAGTTTTGATTCTTCTCTTCAAATTAATTTAAATTGGTGAAATTTATTAGCTTTTAATTGATGGTTACTTCGGACAATTATTAGTAATTTGATAATTTTCATTTCCATCAACTCAAACGGATGATTATAAATAGAAGTGTTAATTTTAAATTTTTTATTTTAATTAAATGATTTCTAGAATTAACTTTGTTCAAATTCAAAATTCAAATAAATTCATCGAATATTTTTTCTCTTTCATTAAAATTGTTAAAGTGAACTACTCTGGAAAAACTTTAATAAAGCAAAGGGTTAAATAATTGAATTTCAAATAATTTCTGTAATTATTGTAATTATAATTACTAAATAATACTCTAAAAAATTTACTTTTCACTTTATTAAAATTTATTTGATTTGCCTTTGTGAGACATAGAATTTGAGTGTTAAACGGAGCGAAAGCTTTCAATTAATCTTTTAACACTTACAGAATAATCGATTGATTTTTTAAACAGCTTATTAAAATTGTTTTAATGTTAAAAATATTTTTTCTCCAGGTCAATCTCGTTATTAGAATCATTTAAAATTAAATTATCACAAATAGAATAACGACTTTTTATAAAACTTTTTATGAAAAAGCGAGTTAAAGAAGTACAAACTAAATTTGCAAAAAGCATCATAAAGAAACTCAGAGATGATCATGTCAAAATAAATTTTTTCTCAGTTTACTCAAAGAATATTAGAAAACAGACACATAAATATAAATCAAGCGAATTACATTTCAGAAAAATCTGTTTGAAAGTTAACAAACAAGTTACAGACAAAATCATAAAAAAGTTTGAACGAGGATGTACGAAATTTGAGATTGATCGGAAATATGGCGTTTACGCCAAATGAAAAATGATTTGAATGAGCAAAAAACTTTTCAAGAAATACCTTTTTCGTCTTTAATCTTAGGATCAAACATAAAAATTTTAAGCAAATTTTGCCATAGGTGAGTCAATAGGCTCAGTCAGATATAAGATGAGATCAATATTTCAGCTGAATACGAGATTTAAGGCCATTATGAACATAATATTGAAAAATTTTCTGAAAAGCAGCTCTTTTTTAAATGACCGCTAGAGACAGAGTTTTTATGAGGTCACATATTTTTCTTCTATACATTAAAATGATTTATGGCAAATTTGAAAAAATTCAATATCAACAGGTAAAAATCACATAAATCACATATTTTTCACATTCAGCACCTTATCACTTAAGTCACGTTAAAATCACATATTTTTCATAAAATATTGTAAATAAACGTTTTGCGAACGCAAAATCAGAATCTTTATTTATCTTTAAACGTAGAAACTTAATATGACATGACTCGCTCACCTTGTGTCCCTCGATTCATGACAAATAAAAACGAGAAAAGGGAGATAAATCACTAAAAATAGCAAATTACATTTGATGGA